>JAWWEM010000044.1:6541695-6563528 GCA_035582935.1 Ormyrus thymus | reverse complement strand
GCAGAGAATGAGATTCGGGTCGCGTTTTTTATCGTTTTCCAAAACTGACTATCGAGTAAATTATTATTAAATAATAGGCAAGTACAATGATGTTGGGCGAAATAATTCTCGCTCTAGAGCATCGCTGCCTCGCAATTAAGTCCATCGAGGTCAGGCTCGACTCACTTTGAGCGTTGGGAATCAGCGCAAGATTCCCTTTGTACTTTAGCTCGAACGAACGTAACTCGCTTTGCGTTACAGGTAATCAACGCGGGCCAAGGCCTGAACGACGACATGTGGCACACGCTGCGCTTCTCCAGGAGAGCCAATTCGATCAAGTTCCAAGTCGACGACGAGGCGCCCATCAAAGGTACGTATCCGACAAACTGTTTGTCCCGAGCGCTCTTTTCCGCGCGGCCCGACATTTTAGCATATTTATTGGAATCTTTCGGCTCCGAGGCTCAAAGCTCTCGGCGTTCGCGGACTCGAGAAAGAGAGAGAGAGAGAGAGAGAGAGAGAGAGAACCTGGAAATTCAAATATTTCAGAGGCCCCCCGATTCATGCAAATGCACCCGTCGGAAGTTCGCGTTTTTCCGGTAATTATCGCGCGGGTTTCGGAACTCGTTTAAAATCATGCGCGCGACTCGGCGTTGCACCGCGGGATGTATATAATTGCAAGTTCGAATAATAAAATCGCCGAGTTCGCCGCCGCGCTTCTATCTCGCGTAAACTTTGTTCCGCGCACGATGCTCGCATATAGTTTTACGGGCTCGGGGAAGCCGCTAATTTTCCGCGATAAGGTCACTCGCGCCGGGGCACGAACTTTTTGCTAATTGCGACTAATTAGTCGCGCGAGCGTAACGGCTACGCCTCGAAGGCTGCTCGCGGGCGGCATCCTCCGCCGCCTGAAAGACAAAGTATTCGCGGAGTCGCGCTAAGGAGATGCGCGCGGGGCCGGACGTCTCGGGAAAATCGGGAACGAGCGAGTAATGAATAAAGCTCGCTGTTTGCTCGCGCGGCGAATATCGGGCCTGAAATTGCTGAGGGAGAAAGAGGCAGCGGCAAAGTTTAATATCCTCGCGGAGGCCGCGCCGAGTTCCGATTGCCTTTTAATTGACAGAGGAGGAACCAGAGATCCTCGGCCATTATCTGCTCGAGGAAAAAGCAAGAATTCCTGAAATCGTCTTGTTGTAGCGGAGAACTCCGATAAAGCCTTCTCCCTTCTAGCTGAGAAAAATCTTTTAATAAAAATTCGAAAAGTGATATTTCGCATTGACTTGAATAGTTACTTCAACGATTTATCTAAGACTGCTTCTAATTGACAGCTGACACGCCTTTTTCACTCCAGAAACTGTAAATTTGCAACGTAAAGGTACTCGTACCACAAACTCAAATTCCTGACGTTCGGCAGACCTTATTTCCGGTTATCAAAAAGCGTCCGTCAAAGCTCCATCAAAATCCGCGTCTGCCCTCGCCGCGTGCGCGTGACATTTCATCCTAGCCCAGATAGATAACGCCACTATCGGATAATCTTTGGCTAATACCGAAAACGCTGAAAAAGCCCCGCTCGACATCACAAAGCCCAATGCGGGCGGGCATACGCGCGTCCGTTTTCCAGTCGCCGTCATTTATTAGAAAGGCAGAGCCGAGCTGAATGGGGAATTCGCCGGTCTATTTTCCATTTCCCGCGCGGCGCGCTATTGGAACTCGGGCCCCGACGGCGAAAAGAGCTCCGCCTCATTATCAATCCTCCCTGCTGGCGGTGCCTCTTTCCCCCGCCGCTCCTCTCGTTAGCGCCGGAATTTTTCAGCGCGCGCGCGGGAACTCGCGTAAATAAATGACTTCAAAAGGAGCGAGCGAGAGAGAGAGAGAGCGATTACTTTTTGTATTCGCCGCGACTCGCCGCCCCGTGATCGATTGCGCTCGTAACGCGTCTCAACGCGCTTCCTTCCGATAATTGCCGGCAGCGGCGAAGGAGGGAAAAACGAGCTCCGCCACTGCTCAAGATAGATATTAGCTGCGCTTTTTCAAAATCGCTAAATGATCTACTTTGCCGAGAACTTGCCGCGTTAATCATTATAATTGCTATCTAATTCAAGATTTTAGCGAGTTATAGCTTGAAATATGGCCGATTATAGTAATACGATATGATCGCTTTTAGATAAAGACATTTATAGAGCTTTAAGTTTTATTTCTTCAAACCATAGTTACAGGGCGCTCTTTTCGATGGCACTGAATTTGTTTACAGACGAGGAGCTTCTGAAATGAAAAGTGTAAGAAAACTGGGCTACGACCGCGTAAGATTCTCAGCGACGCTGATTAAAATAAATTTTAATAATAAGCGATGCCGTCGAAGTACTTGTTCCCCAGTTAGCTGAAGCGTGGAAGGTGTAATCGAGAGAAGTTTTAAGCACCGCCGAATCTGGCCAGTGGCAAGGTTCCAATTTTTCCGGACGCCTTTCAATAAAAGAGCCCTTTCCCGAAATGAGAAAAAGCTCTCTCCCGGGGAGAAATCGCGTCTCCCGTCCGTAATAACTCCTCGAGCGGTCAGTGCGCCGGCATTGTGCCCTCGCCGTCTCTCTCTCTCTCTCTCTTGACTCCTTGCTGACCTAACGAAATTAATTCCAGCGCACAAAGCCGGCAATATCGATAATATCTGCGCACGGCTGGTTTGCCAATCGCGAGTATGCGTAGTCGCCGAGGCGAGCGGCTCCCAGCTCATTAAGCGCTCGGCGAGTAGCATCAATATTGAGTTAGCCGGGCAATAGCCTAAATTGCGCGCTGGATTCAATCTCGGCTGATCCGCCGACGACTTTCCGCGCGACTTCTGCCCTGTTTGCCGGCGGCAAACCCGCGCGCACAATGCCCGCCTCCCAGATCTCGGTCTAATTAGAGCCTCTCGGCATTGTGTCCCCGCTTCGCCCGGCAGCCGAGGCGATGCTCGGCGAGAAGAACACGCTCGAGTTCCGCACGCTCCACGTCGGCGGCTACCTGCAGTCCGGCGAGGAGATCCCGCACTTCGTCGGCCAGCTGCAGCAGATCTGGTTCAACGGCTACCCCTACTTGGAGATCGCGAGGAGCGCCGGCAGCCACCAGACGCCCCACCAGGGACTCACGCCGATCATCAGGGTCACCGGCAAGTTCGGCAAGAGGAACCACCCGGTCCATCACCCGGTCACCTTCACCTCCAAGCACACCTTCGTCGGCCTGCCGGTGCTCAAGGCCTACGTCGAGACCAACATCTACTTCCAGGTAGGCTGGCAGTCTGCGGTAACGAGCGCTCGTAAGTCAAAAGCGAACGGTTTAAATCGGCTATTAGAATGTTTAATGACGCCGAGAAGCGGGAGGATCGATCGAACTTTGCTTTTTAATCTGTCAAACTTTTTAATGCGGGAGGACTATGGGCTTTTTAAATAAAAGCTTCGGCGATTGTTTATCGATTTATCGGGAAATGTTTGCCCGACGGCATGAAATATTTAGCGGGAAAATTTCGATACTTTAGTTTCGGGGCCCATCTTGCCGGAGGTAACGAGAGTTTTATCGATCTAGTTATAAATATTGCGAGCACAAATCAGACGTGAATGCGGGTTCGCTTTACAATTTTAATCGGGTCTAGAAATTTGCTTTCCGTAAAAACTGTAAACGATAACGAAGGACTAATTCGCTAAAAGGACAAAGTAGACTTGAATCCTCCATCAAAAGATAATGAAGGAACTTCCGAAAGTAGATAAATCCGCTATTGTGCGTCGCGGCGACACTCGAACGCGAAACTCGGCAGCGAGTGCATGATGAAATTTGGCGCGACTTCGCGACTCGCGCCTGCGCCGCGAGCAACTTCGCGGCCGGCCGGCAATCGAAGCCGCTTGACTTTAGGCTTTGTTCGAAACTCCCGGCAAAGTACGACTCCTTGCAATGAAGCCACGCGTTCCGCCGCGGCTCGAAGATCTACCCGCCCCCTCGACAACTTTTTAACGCAATTCTCGCTTCCTCCTCGCAGTTCAAGACGAGGGAGGCGAACGGCTTGATCCTGTACAACGCCGGCAGGGAGAGGGACTTCATCGCCGTCGAACTGGTCAACGGGCACGTTAATTACGTGTTCGACCTGGGCGACGGGCCGGTGAAGCTACGAGACAGCACCAAGTCCAGGCTGAACGACGGCAAGTGGCACGCCGTCAGCATCGCCAGACCGGCGCCCAAGAGGCACACCCTCGCGGTCGACGATCACATTGCCGTTGTCAATAGTCCTGGGAACAACGAGAACCTCGACCTCGACGGCATCCTCTTCATTGGTTAGTGGCGGATTTGTTTTTGCTTGACTCGGCTTGTAGCGCTTGCGCTCTTTGCGGAGTTGTTTTAGTTATTGTTTCATTCATTTGCATATCTGTATTACATCTGTTACATCTGTGTTACATTTTAAAAAACAATTCAAATAAAGAGTGTGAACATGATCTGCAATGGTTAAACTACAAGATAAGACATTGTATTATTTAAAGTAACTTGAAGCAGAGGATTGCGCATTTAACTCTTTCATATCGTTTCGTATTTATAATGATTTTTTATGATTTTTTATGATTTTTTATGCAGCATATCCGCTTGCTTTTATATACGCGCAAGTGTATATAAAAATGTAAATTAAGACATAAAATACTAGAGTAGACCATAAAAACCTATAAAAAATAGTTAAACTACCAATTGATAGCAGAAATACTTCACAAAGGCTATTAAATATACTGTTCGAGTCGAACGTATAATAAAAATTGTGAAAAAGCCACTTGCTTAACCTCCGAATAATCTTGCAGAAAAATCGCCAAAACCCATTTAAACGGCACAATTGAGCTGCGAGGCTAACGCAAAGAACGAACGTTTTTTCAGGTGGGGTGGAGAAAGCACAATATTCAGTACTGCCAAAGCCCATAGTGAGTCGTCACGGTTTCGAGGGCTGCCTGGCGTCGTTGGACCTGAGCGGCGAGAGCCCGGATCTGATATCCGACGCCGTCGTGCCGAGTTACCTCGTCGAGTCCGGATGCGACGCTTACGCGAACCTCCACCCCGGCAAGAAGTGCACGCACGACATGTGCGCCAATCACGGCACCTGCGTGCAGCAGTGGAACAGCTACACCTGCGACTGCGATATGACCAGCTTTTCTGGCCCGACTTGCTCCGACGGTAATTAACCCTTTTGCGGCCTTTTAAACTGGGACGCTTCAGACTTAAATGGATGGGGGTTTTAACTTGCTTTTAAACTGCTTGGCCAATCGTTGTGAAAAATGAACTTTTTCACCAAAGTAAACGATCGAAAAAGTTGCGATCTCGAATGAAAATAGAAAATTTAATTTTTTAAGGTTTGTAAAGTCTAAATTAAGTCTTAGTTTTTTTAGTTTAAAAAAAAAAAGATTTCTTGTTTTCTTAATTTTCAATTTTTAATGCGTTCCAATTTATTAATTTCTATTGTCAGTGCAGTTGCTGTAATATTAATTGAAAGAAAACAAAAAATACTGTTTACTTTTTCCAAAATAAAAATATATTTTGCCTGTTTTTTAATTGCCAAAAAGTTCATAAATGTGACACGTGTAATTAACTATAATGAACTCTTTGAGAATGTAAGTAACACGACCAAACAGTTTTGAAGAAAAGTTAAACGCATCCATTTAATCATTCGTCCTCTAAAAGCACTGAGCCGCAGATAAAAACATTTGTTTTAAACCACACTGTTTTTGCAGAGGCTGTATCGTACGAGTTCGGCGCCGGACACGGCATCATCACCTACACATTTCCGTCAGATAGAAGACCAGAGATGAAGCGAGACTCGATAGCATTGGGATTTATAACGACGGTGAACGACGCCGTGCTGGTCCGAATAGAATCCGCGTCCAGCAACGACTATCTCGAAATTGAAATCGTTAGTACTAAACTCGAACAGTCACAAGCAACGTAAAATAAGCCGTTAACAGCACTATTTAATGCCTTCGTTCCCTCGGCAGGTGGAAGGCAACGTCTTCGTCGTCTACAACATGGGAACGAACGACCACCCGATCGGCGAGATCGACGTGAAGGTCAACGACAACCAGTACCACGTCGTCAGGTTCACCAGAAGCGGAGCCAACAGCACGCTGCAGGTCGACGACTACAATCTGCGCTCGAATCACCCGTCAGGTAGGATTCTAACTCTTCTACGCAGAACCGAGCACGTGCTTAGCGGACTGTCGAGGCCTGACGTTGTTCGTACGAGGAGCAGCGAGCGACTGACTGGCAGGAGCGGACACGCGGGGCTTTTATGCCCTCGGCGGATGCGAGCACCGTGTGAACGTCGCGTTTGGGGGGCCGCCGCGGCTCTCGGGGCCCCGCGCTCATTGGCAGGCTCCCCTGCGGATCTTCGTGAGAAAGTTCGTTTCGTTTTTCGGTAATGCTGCCCGCTTCGCTTTCCGTTGCGATTTTTAAGCAGGAAACGGAGGGCAGAGGAGATTAGAGGGCTTTTGTTTAATTTTAGTAAGATAAAGAATGAGAATAAATGATTTATTAAAATAAAGTATTCTATTCTATTTTTAATTTAGTAAAGAGAAACTCATGTTTTGCTCTAAATGTTGCTAAATAAATCAAACAATCGTTTTAATTATTAAATTCAATGCCTAACATAGTTTTTAATTTATTCTCTAATCTGTGTTTTATTATGAATTTAGTCTAAAATTTGCTTTCCAATTTAAAAGCACAACATAAATCTTTACTTTCACATTTGCTTGTTCTCAAAGCAAGCTGATTTAGAAATTTCACACATGTTTTTTTAACGAGGACCACTTTCCCAGCTATTTACCTTACGGTCAGTCGTTAGCATAATTATTTTTTGAACCCCGATTGCATAAGGGCAGGTGATTTTCCAAAAACAACTGTTTCTTTAGCATTTGTGTTTTTCTGGCCGAGAAAAAATTCGAAGCGTCAAACAGGTGTAAAGCGTGCATGTAAATTCAATTGCAAGTGGCAGCTGTAGAATTTTAATGATAAGTCATTTTCCGAAACTTAAACCGTTTCTCGCCCTTATATATTATTTTCCTAGAAAATGAAGCGCACACTGTGGAAAAGTGGATAGAAATGTAACTGATGCTTCTAAAAATAATTTAAAAACTCTATTATTTATATGAAGAAATACAAAATTTACGTAATTGCTTTGGTGTAACTGAATTATTTAATGTAGCTAATAACATTGATTTTAATTGATTTTAATATTATAGAATACAAAAATATTTTTAAACTCTTAGCAGACCACTTTCCCGGCCGTTTTTCCTGGCTGAGATCGATAGCATTTTAGTTTTTCAAATTTTAAATGACGTCAAATGATTCCAATCTTATCGTTTTTGAAAATCGAATATTTGACCTGCTGTTATGTTTTCCCTGGTGGAAATAAGCTTTTGTCAAGAGAATGTTTTCGAGAGCAGCAGCAGAATTTTTCAGTTTGATGAGTTTGATTCTGCGTGACTAAAAGAAAAGCAAAAATAAAACCATGCTTTCGTAAAGACACATAAATTACGGATTATTGATCAAATTTACTATTTAATAATATTTGCATGCTATTTAGTAGGTTTCAAAATATCTGTGTACCTTTAATTTTGGCTGCTTTCACGGTCGATTTTCTGGGCTAACTTCGTTAACGTAATAGTTCTTTGACTCCCAAATGCAGAGGCGACCCATTTTCCAAAATCGAGTTTTACTCCTGTGGTTATGTTTTCCGCGCAAGAGAACAATTTTGAGGTTTTTCAGGGTCGTCCGTAAGTTTATTTCTATCTCATAATTCTGTGAGATTTCTTCACTTAATCATTAATAAAAAATAGAAATAAATTTATATATTTTTTATTATTTAACGTATTAATAAAATCATATTTTTAACCAATTTTACTTAGCTCAGCTCTTTGATTTTAAATAATTTTTGTAATTACAAACTGACAATTAAATTAATTAGTAACTAAAATTTAGAGTTACAGTTTTCTGCTGTCCAATTTATTACATTTTTCAGAAATTTTTTAAATGTTTTTTAAAACATGAAAAAAATCATTTTTGAACTATATCTTGCAGTATTTTTTTACAATTCCTGTAACTATGTTAAAAGGTAAAGAACTTAACGAAATCAAATATTCACAACTATGCTTTTGTAGTCAGAAAAATATTGCAAAAATTCTTCTCTGACGAACTTTTTCTGAAAACAATTTTCATTATACGTAATTTAAACGCACTATAGAATTGAGTTTTCTGTCTTTTGATTTCCTAAACTTCTCATTTAAAAAGATAATTGACAAAATCGGTATCTTATATGTGTCATAGTCGCAAGGCCCCCCTCGGTTACCGACCGTTTTCCAGCTCCAAAGTTTCCCCTCTCATTTTTATATTTTCCTAAGCCGAGAAAACTCGTCAAGGTAAAATCCCACCACGATTTTCCAAAGTGCAATTTTCGAATTTTCCAAACTGAAAGTAGATGTATTAGTTTCTTCTGTTCTCATGTTTTCCTAGCTGCTAGATGCATTTTTGTGGGCGAGCAATTTTCATCCCGGTTTTTTTTAAGTGCAACTGCATTTCTCACAGTTTCGGCATCAATCTGACAGTTTTTCCCCGGTCTTATGTTTTCCTAGACTTTAGTCCATTTGACAAATCTATACAGTTATAGAAGAGCAGCGACTAGTTGTCATCAGTGTCTGATACATTGAAATTTTTACCTTCCGTTATGTTTTCCTATGCTTGGAAAAATCATTTTCGGAAAAGCGTGCCCGACGAATTTCCAAAGTGCGCTCGTAGAAAATTAAGATTACACTCAAGCCTAACTATTCAGTTCCGAGTATAATCCCAGTTTGTCGGAGGAAATTTTTTAAGTTTTGCTATTATTAAGGTAGTTGCAGCCCAAAATATAAGATCTATTAAAAATATTGTTAAGACATTTAACTAACATCTGATTACGAGGGTGAACTGGAAAAAAAATTAAAAAGTCAAACTTTGGAGTTGTAAATACAGATATGATTCCCGAAAGAAAATGCTTTTTAAAGTAATGAATTTTTTTCATTTTTTGAAATAATTAATTTGCAAAAAGTAAACTCTCATTGTTTATAAATTTTTGGGAACTTACGGATGAACAATTAGAGTTTATTTTTTACAAATTAATTATTTCAAAATTTTATCACGGTCAATTTCTAGGTAACTGTTTAACGAGTAAAATAAGTCCCTGAACATCGAAATTAATTGAAAAATGAAAAAAATTCATTACTTTAAAAAGCATTTTCTTTCGTGAATCATATCTGAATTTACAACTCCAAAGTTTTGACTTTTTAATTTTTTTTCCAGATCATCAAATGCAACTTAATAATATATATAATCACCTACGTAATTAGATGTTAGTTACATGTATTAAAAATTTCATCGAATGAACAAAAACTGCACCCATTAAGCTAATACAAATAATGAAATGTATTTATTTATTTACTAGATAACGTACAGTTACATTGAAAAATATTATTAACCAACATTATTCATATACGTTATAGTTTAAAAGTACATCAATCCCTTCATTAAGAAATATAGTAAATTCTTTTATAAATATCTAAAAACTAAGATCTCTGAAGAAACCGCAAAAAAGTCTTCCAGAGCCTTCCGAGCCATCTGTCCCAAGCCTGTCCCGAGCAACTCTCGAAGCATATCTCGAGCGCAGTCGGGGGTCCCAGAGAGCGATGCATGACGCATACCGACGCGCAGGTCAGAAAATTCTAATCTCGAGAGCGAAGAGTCTCGGGGGCGGTCCCGAAAATTCCTCCCGAAATCGACCTTCTCCTCTGTCCTGCTGGCCTAATGCTAAAATCGGCCTTAATTGGCTGGATCTTTTCATCGAGACCACAAAGCCGATGCCGGCGCGGGTGGCCTTTTCTCAGCCTCTTGTACCCGTGAAATTGAGACGGTCGTTAAAAACTTCTTAGCTCAAATCCGGCCAGCCTGCCGTACTCTTCTACGAGCCTGATCCTAAGAAGGGAGATAATTGGTTTCCTTTGCGTCGAAATCTTTTCGGCTGCTGCTGTGCGTTTGGGCTGCTTCTTTTCAAATTTCTCGCTCTCGAATGAAGGACATTTTGCAGCTGCCGGCTCTTAACGTGCTGCGTTGCCGCGGAAAATAATTTTAATGCTTTTTACGAGTGCGAATGCACTTAATTGTTTAAAACAGGTATTTTTTCCAATTAAGGGGACGTATTGGGAAATTTATACTTTGACGAGAGCAATGTCTGCAACAGCTATTTGGGTAAAGTTTGTTTGCTTGTTAGTAATTAAAAAGTGTAATTGCTTTTAATAAATAAGTAAATTAATTCAACAATTTATTTACGTTAATGAAATATGCAATAACAGTATAAATAAAGGCTAAATTAACCATAAAATCAATCATATTTATAAAATATTATTTTTATTATTAATATAATGAAATAAGAATGCAAAGCATATATATCATTTGATAATAATAAATTCTGCGTATTCAGCATAAAGAGAAATAAGGTTTTTTATTGCTTAGGTTGCAAAACATTTTTTTAAATTATTTGCGAAAGTAGTTTATTGCCGTATTGCGGTACAGCAACGTAATTTATTCGCAGAAGGCAAACAAGTCAAAAATGTTTATACTGCAAAAATTAGCACGTTTACCATGGCAGCAGCTTTCCTTATTCAAATATTTTGCGCAAACATTTAGTCTATTACGTGCTTGAACTCTATTTCTGCTCGTTGCAGACCTTAATTAGTTGCCGTCAGCCGTGGCGACATGCACATTAAATACTATTAACGAGATTAACTTTCGCCATGATTTATCACCCCGGCGCATATTTCGCTTAAACGCGTTATACGTCGGGTCGCGGAATTTCGCCGCCGCTTGATTTACGAAAACTTTCCTTCCTCTGGAAAATGAAGCGAAATTTCGCGCGATTGAATTTTTTTTCATTTCCCCGCGCATTTCCATATCCATTTCCATTTTTACGAGATATCGATTTTTATTTTCTGCTTCCCTGGCAGATGACTTTTCCGTAATTGATCTCCCGCTGAGGCCCGAAAACTTTTCGGAAAACTCCTCCGGCCCTCTGCTTTCCTATTCACAGAGTAAACAAACGGAGATGCACCTATTGTCCGAGGTGTGAAGTGATTACCTACGCGCTCGAAGAAAAATCAATGGGCTTTTGTATTCTCAAAGCAAGCCGTTGTGCAGATTTGGCGCTTTGTGTGCGCAGACCGGCTTCACCGGGAGATTTTCCGAGCCGAGGTCGTTAGCATAATGGTTTTCCGAAGCTCGAATGCAGTCGGGGAAGGGGAGGGGGGGCGGGCCGTTTTCCAAAATCGGGTAGTCCAGCTGCGTTTATGCTTTCCTGGCAGACGGAAAAGCGTGCACTACACGTGCAACCGTCGGGTGGATCTTTCCGAGAGAGTAGCAGAAGAATTTTCCAAAGTTGATCGTAAGCTCGTTTGTATTTTACGGCAGTTTTGCGGCATTTTCTTAATTTAGAAAAAGGGAAGCATGAGATTGCGCTTGTGTATACAATCGATTGAAATTTGCTTCATTTTTTTATTACTGAATCGTAATTATAGACAAAAGAGATGCAAGGTTTTAATAAATTTTATTTTTTTAAAGAGATTTCTATTTTCTTAGCGAGTTTTTAAAAAATTATCAGTATAATTTATGTGTGATTTGAAATAGTTTTTAAAATGATTTCTTTAATACGAATAATATTATTCTTATAGTTAAAAGAAAAAACCATCACTTTTGTATAAAGAAGTTTATAAAAATTTGTTAAGAAACGGCATTTTAAATAACGCTTCTTACAAATGTTTTACATATTTATTTCAATTCAACCCTTTTATGTTACTTTTGCAAAACTAAACATTTCATTACTGTTAAAAAAAATGTTAACATTAATAAAAGCCTGTTAGTTTCCATTACTTTTTATACCATTAAGTAATCTGTGCCAGACTAAATTTTCTTTGAATTGAAAAGCATTTCACTACTTTTGCATTTTTGTTTTTACGCCCAGCTATGCTTTTCTAACTAGAAAAATATTACTGCAAAAACTCATTTTCAGTCGGATCACCGCGAATTCGAATTCGCCATCTCTTATGTTTTTCTAGATTTTCCACGCCCAAATAGATGTATTGACAAAATTGGTACGGCATTTGAGAAAGTCAAAAGGTCCCCAATTTGTCACCGACCATTTTCCGATTCCGGAACTTTCCCCCTCACTTTTATGTTTTCCTAGGCTCGGAAAATCCTTCGTAGGAAAATCCAAAGATTTTTTTCCCCAAGTGCGACCTTCGAATTTTCCAACATGAAAATAAATGTAATAGTCTTCTCTGTTATTATGCTTTCCTAGGTTATAGATGCAGTTTTGTGGACAATTTCCATCATCGGCTTTTGTATGTGCTATTGTGCCATTTCCCACATTTTCAACATTGGCCTGGCAGGAGCAGCTTTCCTGCCGCCCTATATTTTGTGTGGACTTTAGTGCACTGGAAAAATCTATGCAGTTACAAAGACTTCCACATCGAAATTTTTCCCCTCCCTTATGTTTTCCTAGGCTTGGAAAATTCTTTTTCGGAAAAATTTGTCCGTTGGTTTTACAAAGTACAATAACAGAATTTTCCAACAGTAATATGAATCATAATAGTTATTAGATCCCTTCTACACTATCAAATGCATTTATTTTGGTAACTTTATTCGACGATTTTTCGTGCAACCGACGATTTCCCGAAATAATGTCGCTAATTGATTCCGTACTTTTCACCACTCTTATGTTTTCCTAGTTTCGACAGCAGTCAAAAAAGCTCTAGTATACCAATAGTTTTCCATGTCGAAATACTTTCCCCTTCGTCTGCATTCTCGTCGGCGCGGAAAAAGTATTCTTTCAAAAAGTTTCGGCTCTTGATTTACCTAGAAATTAGTTCTATAATTCCCAAATGTCAGGATACTGTTATACTTATCTGTACGATTGATTACATAACAAAATGAAAAGAATCAGTTATTTTATGTTGTACCTGAAAAGAAACTTTAAATGTGTAAATTCTCTACGAATACTATAGAAGCAGTTTTTGGATTTTTCGTCTTTATTGCTGAGCTTATCGGCTTATTCTTTTTATAAATTTTCATAATGTAAAAGCAATAAAAGGATTCGTTAGACTTAACTAATATAAGCAATAAATTTCGGCAATATGCGGACAAAAATTGGCTACATTAAACGGACAATGAATTTATTTATTTTATAATGGACTTTATGATGGTATTATCCTGAAAAGATACTTATTTTTTTCTTTTTTGAGAAATTTGTTTCCCTAAATATTTTACATATATAGTTAATGCTTTTAATAAAATATGAATACTTATTTCTAAATTACATTTATTATGTGCTATACGCTTCGTAGTTGAGAACTTTTTCTGTTCTTTATCTGCTAAATACATATAAACTGCATCATAAATTATTTTTGCTACTTAATTATTTTGTACTAAATCAATTAAATTATATACGTAAATTTACTAAAAGATCAATTTCGTATTTGCTTAGTTTATAATTTACAATTCGTTAAAATTTAATTCATCAATCCTTAGGATAAGTGCACAATTTACTGTGTCACATAAGCAGACGATATGACTTAATTATTGAATTAATACTGTATTCATAAATACAAAAATTTTACTTTATTTTATTTATTTATTTTGTTTATTTCCTTGATTGGTTTCAAATATTTACCGAGGTTACAGATTTATTTGACAAAATAATAATAGTAGTAACTGGAGGTTTTACAGTGGCCTTTCCCACTTTCAAACAGCCCCATCGCAGAGCATTTTCCAACTCCGAAATCCGCTTTTTGCCCTCGTAATTTTCTGGCGTAGAAAATATCCAAAGTCCGTTCATCCCCTGGCCAAGCCTCCCCCTCTCTCTCTCTCTCTCTCTCTCTCTCTCTCTCTCTCCAGAAAAACGGACCGTTTTCCTTTCCAGTTTTCCGCATCCCTCTTCTATTCCCCTAATAGTGAAAACCACAAACTTCCGGAAAGGCCCCAAAATCACTCGATGCAACCCCGTCCGGGGGGGGTCTGTTTTTTTAAAAATCGCCTACCCGACCTTTCTACGATCCTAATACCGTCCAAGACGTTAATCCGCCTCATTAGGCTTCGCCGACGCAAAAGGAGCTCAAAGAAAAAGGGTTGGCCTAACAGAGAGCCGCTCGGGCACATACATTATTGAAGCGGCCGCTCCGAGAAGGACAGAAGGGAAAGCGCTCTCGGGGAGGGATTTGCAGCGCGCGCTCATCGAGAGGCACTCGAGAATACCGGTTTTCTCGAGGCTGCACTGCTGGGAGAGAGAGAGCGAGAGAGAGAGAAGGGACGAGCGATCGGGGGGCCTCATCGCAGAGCCTCTTCCGAGCTCATGGCGCCCTGCCACTCGTAGGGGATTTATTCATCTTCTCCTACGTAATCCCATAGCAACCGGCCTTTTCTAGCTGCCATTCTTTTCTAGCTGGAATGCAAGGCTCTGCCTCTCTCTCTCTCTGTTTCTCTCTCTCTCTATCTCTCTCTCTCTTGCTCGCGCGAGAGAGGTATGCTTTATTCGCCGAAGCCGAGCTGCTGCGCTCCCCGCCTTTCTGCACGTGCAGAGAAAACTCGCCGCTCGAGATACTTGCTGTCTTTCATGAGCTGCTCTCGAGCTCTTACGTCCCCCAGCGTATTTATTATGAATTATGTTTGGTAATTGTTCCTTCAAGTTTTTCATTCTTGGGTTCAGCTTCTTTATTTGTTCTGGTTTGTATGTTTCACTTATTCATTTAAAATTTATACAATTATTGTACAATAAGTTAATTGGATCCTATAATTATTATGTTTATCAGTTTACTGGTTAATGAATCCATTATTTTCTCGTATATTTCAAAATTTTGAATAGTCGAACTCAATGTATGCATCGTGAAGGAAAAATAAAATTTATTTATTACAATTTAAATATTCTGATTCAAGCCAGTCATTTAAATTAATTGTAATAAAACGATACGATACGCTGCAATAATGAAATTGACAATAATTCGAATAAACAGTCCATATTGATAAACGAATGCTGCGCGATAAGCAGCTATTATAATGAAAAGTTAATAAACCGCTCCATACTACTTACTTTTAATGCAGCTAATAAAGCAAACGCAGATCGCGCCATTGAATCGTAATATCAGCAGTTCGGCACATGTTCTAAGCCAGAAACAAAACTAATAAAGCGAGCGCAGTGCCGCGCGATTCATTAGCCGTCGGCGGCTAAAATTGACATCCCGAGCTCGGGCATTTATCCGCGCTAAACAGACAGAGAGAAGAGAATCCCGCGCTCATCGGGGCCGCCCCATGAGAATCGCTCGGCGAATATGGGGTGAATCTAATTTGATTTAATTAGAATACATTTGCCTGGTTAAAAGTTTCTAGCTCTACGACGGTATATCAGCCTGGTAACTAAATTTATCAAATTATGCGTACTGCAGGGACGGCGGCTCGGCGGTAGGTCCGCTCCGGGGCCCGTGAAAGGCCCGGCAGATGAGGTGGGCGTGGCGACGGGCTCGGCCCTAAAATTTTCGGGTGGGTGGAGGAGAGAGCCAGACGCCGAGGCGAAACACCGCTGGAGATACCAGCTCCTCGAGACTCATGCGCTCCTGAGCTCGCGCCGCACTACTTTGCTCAGATTTTTACCCTTTCGACACCGATCGCTTCTGTTCTGGGTCACCCAGATTCTTTCGCCTCGGCTGCTATGCGAGGAAGGTCGGCTTCGCTCATTCTACATTTCGACTCTGTGTTTGCGGGTAGAAAGGTGGGACGGCGGGTTTGGAGGTTAGGAGGCTTTAATTTTGCAGCCAGCGGTACGGCGAACAATTGGAATTGTTGCTTGCGCGGCCTTGGATTGATTATCGAGGCCGAGTTATGTAGGATAGTTCAGAAAGCGAGACGGCCTTATAAAAGTATGCTTCTTAGAGACGCATGCTTCCTTGATCCTAAAGTGGTGCTCAATGTAAGAGTCAAAAAAGAAATTCATCGCACGGCGTAACGTCTTTACGAAAACTACTGTACGCTCTTTGCCTTTTACACTTTCTTCCGCGCGGCTGGGCCTTGAAAGTTCCTTTTCGAATCCCGACATATTTATTTGGTTCTCAACCTTCTTAATTCGCGTAATAATTTAACAATAAAAAAATGTTTAACATTTTAGAATTTCTAATTTTCTTTTTAATGTAATGAGCACCTATAGCCGCTTTCTGTTATCCTAATCAGAAAGTAGCACTTCTCAGCTGAGATTAGTAACCCTTCAACATCTTCAAAGCAATCAAAAAGCTTGATAAACGTTATATCGAATAGAAAGTTAAACGCTGCAAAAGCCCTCTCTGCCCAAAGTCGCTTTAGTTGGATTTGCAACTGTCCACTAAGGCACGTACATTTTAACAACTCCGCATTAACAATGCTAATCAATAAAGATAATTAGCAATAATCATCGGCATTAGGTTCAAACTCAGCGAACTTTACACAATTTTCTACTATTACACAGACTTTGAACGCACGTCAGCATACCGTCGGGCCGATCCTGCATTCCTGATCAAAAAAGAGTCTCGAAACCTTTGTGATGGAATTAATGGCCGGGGAGTAACCCTAGACACGAGGGTTATCGACCATTGTGGGGCTTCCCCTCGAGCCGCTCTTTTTTTCTAGCAGCCGGCTCTCGCAAATTTTGAGCAATCATACTCTTGGCGCGAATGCTACCCGGATACGTTTATGGCCCTGTTGAAACACTTTCAAAAGAGATCCTCTTATGTTTTTCTAATCATAAGCAAATACCTACCTTCTGCGAGAGCGAGATCGCAGCTCTGCCGTCGCGAAAATTTTCTCCTTTTTCGGGGATTTTCGCAGCTTTCGCTGTTCGCGACTGATCCTGCCGGGAAAACCTTCGCGCATAAAATTAGCCGTGCTTGAAATTTGCATTTTTGCAAAAAAAAAAAAATTGCAGACTCGCGAGGGAGAAGACGAGGTAAAAAAGACATTACGCGCGGCAATAAAAGAAAGCACGTATCACTCGTTCGCAAGTGCGGCAAACTGCGAGTAGTTAAAAAAAAATTTTCAAGCGACAGCGTTAAAGAAAAAGCCGTAAAACTAGGTCTAAGAAATGGCAATCTCTAGTGCAGGAGAGACTGCAGCCCGAGCTCTCGCTTAGGTGGAACCTCCTACTACCCTGTTCGGTAGAAATACGAGAGCGTTAGAAACTCTCTAACCCTTTCGAAGGCTGCCGGCGCTGCAGCTCGCCTTTGACTCTCTTGCTAAACTCTCCGCCTCTCGGCGTTGCGCGCAATTCGCGCCGCACACCCTCGCATTTCTATCCCTCTCTCTCTCGCTCTCTCCCCTTCTCGCCTCTTGATTAAATCATCCTCCCCTTTCGAATGGAGCGGCCGCGGGAGCGCCGAATTCCTCTTCGAACTTTCTGCTGCTCTGCTTCATATGTGGAAGCTAACGTGTCCCTAAGCAACGGGGTTCACACAAGTGAAATCAAAGACGCTCGCTGTTTCGTATCGCGCAGCTTTCCAAGATCGATACAAGGAAACCCTCGAGCGTGGATACGTCGAGAAGGAATGCTTTGCATTTATATTTGCGATTCTTGCTTTTTGGACCAACGGTGGTGGTTTTTTATAAGCGTTTACAAGTTTAATAATTTAAATGCGTTTCAAAATCTTTATTAAAGCACAATTGTTTAGTATCTTTCGCTTTCACGTGTTGGATTTACAATAACATTAGATCATCCGTATAACAGTAAAGTGTGCTTTTATTCTTGCAAAAATTTCAACAATGTAACTGAAAGTTTTTTCTTTTTTTTATCAAAAAAAAATATCAAATGAAAAAGCTCCAACAAAGAAATAATATAAAATAGCAAATTTTATATCTTCGAATCTCTATTTTAAGAGTCGCAGCTAAAAGTTGAATTTCACTTTATTAAATGATCATCAATATTTATAACAGATATTTAGTTAGTGCAAAATCATTTCACCGAGTTTATAATAGAAATGAAGATTCTGAGATTATATTTTAATAGCAGTTTTCAATGGCCCTCATTTATACGCTTTGTAAATTCCCTAGTACTTACATACTTTAATACAAAAGCGGCTTTTAATGTAGATAACAGAACAAATTAATTTTGAAGCTATTATGGCATTTCTACTGCTTTGAATAGTTCAACTTTCGTAAGCTTCAACGTTGATCTCTTAAGCGTATGCTACTTATTGTGAAAATTATATTATACACTGAAAATTGTTTAAATTAAAAATAAAATTAAACGCAAAGACCTGGCTGTTATTTTAACAAAGCTTTAACGCAATATAAGGGCTCGATAGAAGCACGAAGAGCAGAATATTTTCACTAGCATATTACACATGCGCATACGTTCATTTAAAACACGTTCTCGTATCCCTTGAAGGGCGCAAAATTTACTAAACTCCTACGCTCGATACAACCCTGGTTCGAAAGCTCGTGCCATGGGCGTTTTTTTTACCCAGAGGGACTTGACCTGACTCGGAAGTAAGGGTTGCACCCCCAACAACCCTCTGTCACTCTGATGATTCCCGGATGATCGAATACTATAAATAAACTTGTTCGATTTCCGCTTTGGCGTGCACTTGTTTCGACAAAGGATTGCCGTTTGAATTTTCAAATCGAATTCTAATAAGAAAGCTTTAGAATGCGTGCATCTTACTCGACGAGGCTTTTTGTGAATTTAAAATTTCTACACAAAAGGGGAGCAGACGGAAAAGACTTGGATTTTCCAAGAATTCCTTTTGGAAACTCCTCTCGCATTCTATTTCCCTATTAGTCTAGCCATAAACTTTCTGAGATTTTTTTTCGTTCTCGACCGATGACACGAACGAAGATATATTTACTTATGTATCTCCTTCAAGAAAACGATGACAATCAGTACTTTCGAAACGAATAGCTCCTACGTTCTTCGATTTCTACGTTCCTAATGTTTTGGTCACGCGTTAACTAGATATTTCACGCTTTGATTTTATGCTAATAATTGAGCTCCGCCTCCGTTAGTCACGTTTCCTTTACAAGGCACTTAAGGAGCATCATTTGCTTAATAGCATTTCTTGCGGTGTCAATAGTATGCGGAACGAATTGATACTTGGCTCTTCTTCGACTTCTTTTTTCTTATATATTCTTAATAAGAAAAGAAGATAGCGTGAAATTCTATCAGCATATTGATCGTTATTAATATTTATCTTTATTTTACGCTCGTGTAAAATGTAGAATTTTATTAATTTCCTGTTAAGAGTAAATTGATGAATATATTCATTTAAAAGAAGGGCAACTTATTAAATGTCTACTTTTATTATTGTCATTCTTATTGGCATTAAATTTCATAATAGAGTAAAACAAAGAATTTACTCTTTTGACGAAGAGTAAACTAACTTACTTTTTACTTTTAAAAAGTAGAGTCATTCGAACTTTGCAAAACTTCACTTTACTCTTTTATGAAGTGTCAATAAAACTATTTCTAATTTTGTAAAGTAGAAATATAATAATTTACGCTTTTAAAAAAATAAATTGAATAATTATTACGCAAACAATAAATTAAATTAATAATGCAAAATTATGACACTCCACTTTCGAAAAGTACAAAAGCAGTTTACTCTCTCCGAAAGAGTACATTAAATTATTCCTTTAAAAAAGTAAGTTCAGCATTTTAAGCACAATATTTCTCTTTTCGGATGAGAGTATAGTCATCTTAAGGGATTTGTATAGAAATAATGCTAAGGAAAATAATACAATTATTAGCCAAGAAAAAACTTTGAATTTTTCATTTTTTAACATAAACTAATCTGGAGAAATGCATTTTTGACGCATTCAATTATATATTGTAAAGTATTTGACACTGACATTGAATCGAAAATTTTTTGGGTTGTTGAAGAATGTTCAACAATTAAATATTTAACAATTTTAATTTTATTTAAAAATATGCTTTCATTAATTGTGACGCCAATAAAACAATAATAGAAAACAAACGAGTATATTCAACCTCAAAGAATCAGTAGAAGTCAAATTTAATCAGCATCTGCGCCGAACTTTTTATAATTAAATAAAATAAATATAATTGTTACGATATACTTGTAATTCAATTTTTACACAATAATTTCTCTCAGTGTACTTGTAATACGAGGCAAATAATGAATTGCAATTAAGAAATCTGCCTTCGACTCATTGCAAGTGCATGACTTTCTCCTGTTTAAAGCAAACACGTCCTCTCCCGGCACTTAAAAAACAACGCATTTCAACGATTGTCCAGCTCACCCTTCGACTCGTCTGCAACCCTAGTAGCCCGACTTGATCGTCGGTCTCTCGGTTCTCACGGTCTGCCCGGAGGTGCATCTCTCTCGGAGCCTCGGAGGGGTCGTGGGAGGATTGATCTTCCTCTTTTTTTCCCTCATCATCTCTCTCACTCTCTCTCTCCTCGAAAGACCTTTGAACCTCTCTGGAATTTCGAGGCTGCCTCGCGGCGGCGGCGGCCGCCCGAGAAATTTGACCTGCCGCAAGTCGAATAATAATTTGTACTTTACGAGAGACACAGAGCCCAAAATTCCGGGAATCGCCGGGAAAAATCCGCGTCCTCCCTTTCCTGGAAGATCGGCGCTCTTTAAAAAAAACCTCGACGCACGGATTCTCTTCTCATAAAAGATCGCTCTCTCGCACGAGCAGATTAAAGCGGCGGCGTCACACTTTGTGGGAACGTTCGTTGCCGAGCTTTTCGGCCGTGAGAACCGAGTTTCCGAGAGAAACCATATCTTCTCATGCTTACTAGGAGACCAGTCGATCGCAAGAAGCATCGCCGGTCACCGAATTATCCTTTTTACATTTTTTTTCTGCACTTCTCTCGAGCCTCGCGCTCGAAACCCCGCCGCATCCACTCTGTCTAATTGCTCTAGTTTATTACGCAAACGCCATCCTCCTCGATCCTATTCTCTGAGGCGCCGTTAATTCTGCTGCCTGCGCCGCCTCGCGAAAATTCGATATCAGCCCCATTGTCATAAAAGAATAATGACATCTCAATTGTCCGAGCACGCGCTCAGCTCCGATAGAAAACACGAGAGCGTTGCCGCTGCATCTGTGTACACGTCTGGCCGCTCCTTTTCTACGACAACGAACTTTTCCGCCGTTGAAAAGAGACCGGGGCTCGTTTTTCAACGAGAGTTCATTTTGGCATTGTCGAAGATAAAAAAAAAAAAGAGCGCACGCACGTACACGGCGCTCGCTGGTCCATCGAGCCAGAGGAGAAGCTCTTTGCGCCTGCTGATCACTTGGTAAGCCTGAGAAAGTCGCGTCTTCTTTCGAATCTCGGTTCTCACGCTTGGAATCTTAGCTCGGTAGCCGTTACTAATTCTTCTTCCCCTATAAGGCCCGAACGCATCCCCGAGTCTCTCTCTCTCTCTCTCTCTCCTTCTCTCTCTCTCCTCTTTCCGAAAAATGCCGCGATAGATTATTCTCCCGCAGGATTTCCCAGATCGACTACCTGCCGGCGGCGGCGGGTTTTTTACTTTCGATTTCCATGCGAGTCTTCCGCTGAATGCCGACACCGGAATTCCTCCGCAACTGTCATTTCATGGGAACGAGATTCTCGTGAAGCCGGAGGCCACTTCCGAATCTCGAGGCTGCTTCCCTTTTTCTTTTTTTTTTCTTCCTTTTTTTTGCAGGTACCGGAAATTTTGAGAGCTGAAAAACGTTTCCTCTTTCTCCGTACGCGGCATTTTTCATCTACCGAGCGACCTGACTCGGAGAGAGATCGGAATGCGTTTGAATTTCAAGTCGCGAGAGAGAGAGAGAGA
>JAWWEM010000044.1:6520898-6534026 GCA_035582935.1 Ormyrus thymus | reverse complement strand
TCTATTTAAACAAGTATTAATAATTTAACTGCTCTGTTTTACTTCACGTAAACTTGTAAAAACTTAATATTTGATGTTAATAATGCATAAATAATTTAATAACATTTATATTATTAATCAACAAAATTTTATAAACTTACTAATCTAAATCAAATAATTTTAAAAAAGAAAATTCATAGACCCTGTTTTGAAATAAAATTTAAATTTAGATTTAAACGTACTGAATATAAACTTCTTATAAGATTTATATAAAATAAAGCATCAATTACTGCGTAAGTCTGGAAGTCTTAACGCTTGAATGATTTTGTCACCTTCAAAACGTATTTCCCAGGATAATATAAGTGCATCTGCGGTAGCTCAAAAGGGCGGAGAGGAAAAGTCGAGGTATAAGAATTTGCTTTCAAGTCTACCATAGATCTCGAGGGAGGCAGCCGTTAATTACAGGTAAGGGTTTGTGTCAAAGCCTCTTACACTCTCGGCACGTTCTCTAGGCAAAAGTCATTTTTCTTAAAATTCATCACCGGCAAGTATAAATAGCGTTTTGCTAAGAAGAAAAAGCAAAACGTTTCTTCATTTTCGTAATTTAAGAGAAGTAGCTTTTATCGTTTTACTTAATAACCGAATGAAACCGCTGCGTATTTAAGTCTTATAATTAAAGCATTTATTTAATAAAAGGTGAATTTAAAGTCTAATCATAAAGTAATTGCTAGATAATTTATAATAATGAATCTAAACATCTCAACTTAAGTTTATATTTTATATTCATAAAAAATGTAAAAACTATGAACTACTTATATTATTAATTTGTAATCTTTTTAAATATTAACAATAATAATTTCAAATATATTATTTAAATGCTTACAATTTCATTAAACATATTAAACGTTACCCAAGTTTGCTACAAGCGACTCTTGATTATTTTTTTAACAAAGAAGTAAAGTTTTTGAAACTTTTCCAAGCTAAGTAAATAGCAACACTTGAAAAAAAAATATTTAGTACTTGATTAAATCTTTTATTATATTATAATTTTATATTATTTTACAAATATTTGACTAGATCCAAAAGCCTATTTTGGGTAAACTATAACTTTATAGTTAATTCAGAATTAAAAATTTATTTGTCAAACACAGTAAAAAATGTTTGTAAAATAAATTGTCAGTAAATTTCTGTTTAAATACAATAAACGTTTTATTCTCGGCTTCGTTGTAACTTAATTTGTCGCGTTTACACCTCGCTCGTCCTCTCGACACGAAGAGTAGCGCGTTAGCTCTGGAAAATTCAAGAAGTGTCAATGCCGATGCGCTCAGCAGGGGTTGATTGATGAATGAAGAGCGTCTCTTGGCCGCTTGTAAATTACATCTCGAAAGGCGCAGAGAAAACACGTCCTCAGCCTGTAGTCCTTTAAGATACTTACAATTTTCTCTTGCTTCCCTGGTAGATGATGTTTACGAAAGTCGTTTTGATGAATAGAGAAGTTAAGTACCGGAAAATTGCCTCTGTTGTTGATAGTTTATCGCCTCTGGTAATGCATAGTTTAGAACATACGCTGATGAGAAACTATACACTACGTCGTATCTTACTGCATCTTTTTTACAAAGAGCAAGTTAGCAGAGACAGTTTGTTAGTTATGACAACAAACTAATGATTAACAATTGAAAAGTTATTTAAAACAGATAGTGGAAAATCAAACTTTCTTCCATATTCTGCTTCCCTGAGATTTCTCGATGCTTTGTTGACTTTTCAGAATAGAAGTAATAATGGTTTTATAATGGCTTGCGGTCTGGTCATAATCCCTCCGAAGGTTTCGAGAGGGAGGTCTGCTTACCATGGAGGCACTCCTTATTCTACTTTTGCAATTCTTCTGCTATCCTGTGAAAGTTGTTTACAAAAGTCATTTCGCTGAATAGAAATTCAAGTGGCGTGAAATTGCTTTGAATTGAAGGACCGACCGCGAAAAGCGCACTTATTCGTGTATTACAGATTGAAGCTGCTCAGACAGACCTTCCAAGGGAGTCTACTTTCCTGGTCAAAAAAGTGCCCGCTTTTCAAGAGTCTGCTACCTTTATTCTTTCCGACAGAAAAATATTTCCCAACGCTGAATAGGTAAATGAAAGTTTAGGCTTATCTCACCTATCTAAATTTCTTGCTTCAACTTTCAACTCAGATTTATCTTAGACCTTTAGCTCGATCTTTTGCAATAATTTTCGCAATAAATGTTCATTGCAATTAAACAAGTGTTAAAAATAACACTATCCCCAATTTGCATAGCAAAAAGATTTAGAAAAATTTGACCAGCCGACCAGCTCGGTCCTCCTACATCCCTGCTTGCGGAGTTTGCAAAAGCAATTTTCTTAAATAGAAGATACCTAATCGAGCTTGAAATTGGCCATTGATCGATTCTTCTCAGCGGGGCGTGAGGCCCTACGGGAGCCAACTCCGAAGGGGTATACTCTCCTGCTCGCGAACTAGAGCATTTCTGCTCGCGGCCCCCACCGTCCTCGCGAACGAAACCACCGGCACAATGGTCAGCATCCTCTCCACCGGCGAGAGCGCAAGGGTTAAAAAGGCGGCGAACAAGGGCTCGATCGCACCTACTCCGGCGGCATGCGCTCCTGCTGGTCGGACGACGTCTCTGTACCTTCGGATCTCTCGTTCTCACGCTGCGCCGGAACGATGCTCTCTCTGTCTTTCCCTTAAAGGCCGGCTCTTTTCCGTGCCAGAGAACCGCGCCACCCCTCTATTCTCACATTTTTCTCCGGGAACGTTGTAGCCTGCTTGCCGCGTGCGGAATCGGCTCGTTATGGAGCAGCAGCCGCAGAAACGTGACGGGAGTACGGCCTTGAGTGTGCGAGTCGTGCGCGAGGAGCCGAGAGCCGAGGCTGAGAAAGGTCCCGTAGGTCCCCGAGGTCCCCGTGGAAGGTCGCGCCAAGTGCAAGGCCGTAAATTTCACTTGCTGCTACGCTACCTCTCTCTCTCTCTCTCGGCTATGCAAGCCATTATGTCGCGAGTTTACTGGCGCGATTTACGCCAATTGCGAGCCTGTATCTGCGATTCTGGAAGCGATAGCTTCGCTGCAGTTTGCCAGATAAGTTAGATTGTGGCGGTTTTCATAAATTATAGATCTCGCAGATTGATTTTAAGAGGCATTTTTTAATAAATTAATGATTTTTGCTAAACTTAATTGGAGACTGTTTTGTAAATGTGCTAAAAATTGTCCTATTTTCTATTCAAATTAGAAGTCATATCGTGAATAAACCTTTCGCAGCGCATTCAAAAGCAAATATTGTACGCGATTGTGGCTTGACAAAAGCTGACTGTACTATATCTGTTTTGAATCGAAAACTATTAACAAAATTTTCCTTTTTGAAGATATTTCTGTCATTATGGTTCTCTAAACTAACGTGTACACGCTTGACCTAAATTTTGTATTGAATTTTAACTTCTCTTCGTTTGACCTAAATTTTCAACTTATGAATGCAGCACATTATAAAGATAATTTACTGTAGACATCTACATTGAACAAATGCGCATCATATTTAAATCTCAGTTTTTTATTAAAAGACATAATACAAGCAGTATTATGACGTACCAAAATGAAACTAAACATATTCGCAAATATAAAGTACGATATATTTTTAATAAAAATTTTTTTTTCTCAAATTTAAAAAAAGTATAAATAATGAACCTTTCGCAGCGAATATGCATAACAAGAATAGCAAGAGAAAAAATTGTCGCCCCCGCGAAAAGCACATGGCAGCCGCGACACTCCTACTAGTACTCGTCCGCGCGCGGGAGAGTCGCGCTGACCGTTGCGCCTCGGCTCGGCACCTCAGCTCCTCGGTCCTCGTATACTCCTGGTACTACAAGCGCCGCTTACCTACTCGGTTTTCCCACGCGCCCTCGCCGGGTTCTCACGCGTCTCCGGCGCGTACACACGCTCGCCCGTTCTTTCTCACACATTCTCTCCCTCCTGCCCTCTGCCTCACCTCTTTTTTAATGCTCTCTTCCTCTCCCTCGCTCCCTCTGCCTATCTTTTTCACTCGCCGTCGCCTGTAGATCGGACCGGCGTCGGGCTCTTTTTCGACTCGGGACGAGTTCGCGAGGCCCCGCTCTCATTAGATCAGCGACCTATACCCGCAAATTGAAGCTGCAATTTTTTTACGCAAGTGCGCGTAAAACGATTTTCTTTTCAAATTTCTGCCGATTTGCTCGTTGGTAAAAGTGCAACTTTGCACGATTACAAAAGAGCAAGCGGTCGCACAGATTTGTATAGATTCTGGGAGGAGAGAGGGCTTGGGAATTTCGGTAGGACAAGTGCGCAAGGTGCTATTTAAAGAGCTCCCAAGGAACGAGACGGCGCCTCGCTCGCGCGCGAAAATAATTCGGCCCCGGCCGGGCGACTTCTTGGCCGAGCATGGAGTCCTGGCCATCCCGGGTTTCAATTTCTCGCGTTCCCGGAGACTCTCCCACGGTTCGCTCCCGTGGGAACGATTTAATTGGCTGTGAAGACGCGGCTCGCGCGGTATGCTAGAGAGAGCGAGAGAGCGGAGAATCTTATCTCGGCGCGCGCAGCCTCTCCTCCCCCGCTCGTCGCCTGCGCATACGTGGAAGCAAACGTCATCTGCGCGCGGGATCTCCCGCGGGAGAGCCACCGCCGAAAACTCGCGAAAAGTTCCGCGCGCGGATATTCTCATATAGCGTGCGAGAGAGCGATTGTGGGACTCGAGCGTGGGACGATTCCCGTCACTCCCGAGTCGCACACACCGACACACGCACGAGCTCTCGCTCGATGATCGCCGGCCGAATATACTTCATTACGCCTTTGACGTCTTCCCACGGGATTACGCGCCGGGCGACATTTCCATACGAGGCATGGGATAGCTGGGATATTCTGCTTGCGGGAGGGAGGGAGAGAGAGAGAGAGAGAGAGAGAGAAAAAGCCGCCGCCGCCGAGATTTCTCGCGCACGAGAGACCGTGTGAGAGAGTCCCGCGCGAAATTCCTCCGGCTTTATCGTGAGAATCTTCACAGCTTCAGGGGAAACCGATTCCCAGCCTGACTAGGAGACTAGAGCGCAAGAGCTGGTGTCTCGGGATTCCTCCAATTTACCCCTCACGTGCTTCTCGAGGAACGCGCCGACCGTAAGACGGGCCGAGAGACTTGCCGCTCCGCGATTGTCTTCCGTATCCATACCTTCATCCGATTCGGCTCGACTACCGCCGCAGCTTCTAAAAATACTCGACGCAGCTCGCGCTATCTAATCTAATCCAACGAGTTCTAAGCTCGATTCGTATGCAACCGGCGCCAGCGAAAGCTCTCGGGCAACGGAGGGCAGCAAGCGCGTTTGGCGGTATCGCGAGAAGTCGTGTGTGTGGCAGCCACCAGCGGCCGGCCGATGCGTGCCTGATATTCTCGTCGCGGAACCCGCGCTCAAGTTCAATATCTTCTCACGCTGGCTCGACTGTTCGGACTGCAAGTGACCGGGCCCGGGCGACGCGACGACGCGCCCCTTTTTTTTCTCGCCGTGAGAAATATCCGAGTCTATGGGAAAGTCTTCTCTATCGGCCGGCGCCGCTCGCGCGCGCGCGCACACACGTGCTTTCCCACGACTTTCAGATTCTCCGATTGCGAGCCGCCGTCGAGCGCTCCGCGAATTATACATCCGCTCTCGAGAGTGTCCGTTGCAGGAGCGGGATTATCCCCGAAATTTCGTGAGAGCGAGCCGACTGCCGTGTCATTAACACTCCTTCGATTCACGACGACTTTGGCCTCGCCAGCCTCGAGTTTTCGCGCTGTGGGAATCAAGCCGCTTTTTGCGGAAATTGCACATTTCGCTTGTTTATTGTCAGTAGGCAATGATAGTCGCGACTAGAAACGGACGTAGAATCTAGCAAAACGGCGTATGGTTAGAGCTTTCGTCGCCGTTTAGAGCGCTGATTATTACGTCGCAAATGCTAAAAGTCTAAACTAATTTCGGCAGAAAAATCGTTTATCGTTACTAGAAAACGCTAGAGATAACTACGACAATAGATAGAATCTAATGATGAATACCAGCGTGAGAAAAAATCCGTTAAAATTCGTTATTTCCTGAGCCAAAAAAGCGGCAGAAAAGGCAGGGGGTGCCCCGCTCTAACGCAAGTTTCTATTTGCCGTCTATTATCCGGCATAGGTTAGGCCGCAGCCAGGCAAAGTGTTTAGAAGCATCAGGCTAGCATGGGCTCGGAGTAGATCGGCTCGTGCTCCTAGGAAGCCTCTCTCGCTCTCCTCTCTCTCTCCGTCCAAGAAAGGACGGAAGGCAGGCAGGCAGGAAGGAAGGAAAGAAGGGACTATCCTATCTGCTCTCGGCTCGTTCTCTCTCTCTCCACCTCTCTCGCTCTCTCTCAGGCATGGCGGCGTCTCCTCCGCCCTTCGCGAATTCGGAGCTTTCGCACATGCGTGGCCCGCCTGGGAATCCCCTTGCTTTCCCATACCCAGCGCCAAGTTTCCCACCGCGGCCTGGGCTGTGTGAACGTCGCGCCTCGTGGGACCGCGCATCGCAAGCGCGCGCGCGCGACGCCCCCGCCAGTCAAGGCCGCGGCTATCAATCATCTCGTCGACGAATGCCGCCGAGTGTCCGAGCTACTAGGAGAACAAACGGCCTGGAGGTGTCGCGAGCGCGCGCGCAAGCGAGCCTAATGTCCGTGCTGTTTACTCCCCCTCTCTCTGCTTGCGTAAGCGTACGTAGGCGATAGCGCGTGCGTGAGCGCGTTATCGCGGTGAATTTCCGTACTGCCGAGTTTTCAATGTCAATAGCGACGAGGGAGCCGGACGGACGCCGCGCGTGAGAACGACGGCGACCGACACGTGCTGCCGCTCTCGTTTCTTATGTCGACCGGGCGATAATGCATAATAGGCCCTGTTTCGAGCGCGCGCCGCTCGTTTGTGCTGCGCGAGTTTTGCACTTTCTATCGCGCCGAGCTTTATCTTGGGCTTTCAATTCTGTGAGAAGCACTTCTAGTAATTAAAATGCTCTGGCCGAGCGCTCGAAATTAAATGCTGCTATTGGTCCGAGTAAATAACTGGTCGGTGAATGCGTATCTGTTGTTTGAAACTTCAATAATGGAACTCGCGCGAACTCATCGTTTCAAGTGCCCTTTTCTGTATTATTCTTATTAAGCTTTTAGCGTTTGGCGTTAAAACGTTTCAATTAATTCTTAAATGCATTTCAGAGGGTATTTAAAAAGTACGGAAATAATTAATGTATATGAAAGTAGCTGTTCATTTCCAAGACTTCATTTAATTGAATCTTTATTCGAGTACGCAATTTACCCATCAAATGAAATTCATTTGATGCATAATCAATATTTATTCTACATAGTAAAATAAATATAGTTTACAATCTAATTAAACATAAGTGCAATTTAATGGCAATTAGTAAAATTTAATTTTCATAATAGTCTTACTTCGTTAGCGTAATCGTGTAAATATGTATTAATCGGATAAACGCAAGCATGACCTGCTTTTGACGCAGAATCCACTGAAATAAATTCCCTCGCCAAAGCCAATCGATAGATCGACTCCGCGTCGAGCCCAAATAATCGGGAACTCCGAAGAAACGATACGCACTCGGCGGCGGCAGTCTGTCGACTGAGTCGGCCGCTTTCTCGGCCGGTCTTTCGGAAGCGGCGGGAGGACCCAAGAAGATTAGGCAGCTTCGTCTGCCGGCGGGCTTATCGTTCCCTGTTCCAGTTTAACCCAATGCGCCACTTGTAGGAACCAGCCAGACCGCGACCTTAACCCGCTTTCGACGACCCACCTCCGTCCCCGACATGCTGTCCTGCGAGTTTACTTATTAATTTAGATTATGTCGCCCAAGAGCTAATTGTGCGCAAAAAACACGAATCTCGAGGCCTGCCATTGGCCGGCCGGGCCAAGGGGCGGGCGGCGCAAGGGGCTTATTAAACCGATTTCATGCCCGATTTTGGTTTTTTAACTATGCTGCCCAAAAAGAAAAATATACTTACTGTCCGATATACAGTAAGTTCACGTTAAATCTAAAGTTAGAGTTACTGACGAGTGAAATTTTACATGGGTCAATTGGAAATCATTAGATTTTTAGGCAAAGATTCACCTTGCACGTCTTTTTTATCCTTGTGAAATAACAAATCGGCAGATAAATTGAAAAAATCATTGAAACGCCCGTGCAGGAGCAGCGCGTCGGTGCATCTTCAGCACTGGCAACGGTAAAAAGAGGGCGGAGGGAAGGTCCGTCTGGGTCCGCTCGGGAGCATCTCCTCCGCGGGCGTGGCATGTCGGGCCCCACCCGTATAAATTAGCTCTCTCTCTCTCTCAGTTGGGCGCTACCGGCGACAAGGCAGACACGCACACCCGCGCCTGCACCATGCGCTCCTAGTAAACTGATACAGTTTATTGGTCTTCTTCGGATCGGAATGCGCCAAAGGGGTAAACGGCCTGCGAGCGGCGACCTGCTGCCCGCTCATGGCCCGCTGGTGGCCTTACTATGCTAGAGCGTCAAGTGCCCCGCGTCGGTGATGCGTGCGTGCGAGACATACATCCATACCGGCGCGAGGCTGCCTCTGTTTCCTCCGCTCGGAAACTATGTCCGATAGTTTGTCCTTGGGTGCGATCAGTTTTAAGCAGCTTTACTTGAAATTTGGAGAATTTGCCGATGCGTTTAGTAGGAGAAATATTGATTATGATTGATTATTGAGCGATTGGTATATTCTGCAATTGTATGCTGAAATCGACTCAATTCTAAAAAAATTTACTTTTACCACTGATATTTTAATGAGATAAATTTTAACGAGATTGGGTTTATCTAATATTATGTTTTTAAAAAGAAAATCTGTATACTTATTTCCTTGTTAAAATGTTTAATGTTACCGATTTTCATGTTAGCTATATAGCAAACTAATTTTCTAATAACTTTTATGCAATAAATTTTTGAAGTTTCCCAAATTTCTTATATACTGACAATACAAATATCTGATTGCAATGTTTTGCTAAAAAAAAATATATATTAAACAAGTATAAATTTCTGTAGCATCATGTATAAAAAAGATCCAAATGTAAAAAATTAACATATACATAATTATAAACTAGTTCAAATAATTTACCCTGCTGATGGAAGACTTAAAAAATTGTAATTAACTTTGGTTTTAAATATAAAATAAACGACTAGTTAAATTAAATTTTTTAAATAAGGTACAATGTTTATTGTTTGAAATGTAAAAAATGTTTGATATTATCTGACTTTCTCAAACCATAATTTAACAGGCGCACTATTAAAGCAAAACTAAAAGTGCATCGCTAGCCTCATTATAATATAGCTCGCAAGAAGATTGAAATCGCATGAAATTTCCGCTCGACTCGTCCCCACGAGTGCCCGACGTCAAAAGCGTCGCGTAAAAAAGCGCCTCGGAAAACCGGCACTAGAAACGCCTAAATTCAGCTCTCGCTCGCCTGGCCAGCTATTTTCTTCTGGTCGCCTGTTACAACTGTCAGTCGGGCTCATTTTTTCAGAACGGCCGGCTCGAAAATTATCGGCCTCCTTCCCTCCTCCTCCGGCTCGGCGGCGAATTCGCGCGCGCGAGGCATCGTGATTAAGCGGCAATTAAGATACGAGCGATGAATCTCCCTCCGCTCGTAAATTCGCGTCGCGCCTCTGACCCGCACAAAAGCACGCACACGAGGCGCGTGCACAACCGGTTTTTCGTAGCTGCTGCGGGTTCTAGTCGCCTAGTATAAAAATAGCCGGATTATCGATTTTTTCCGATCGAGATCTTCGGAGGGCCCGAAACCTCCCGAGCAGCCATGATGGCCTGATCGATGTCGTCTCCCAATTTGCATATCTAAAATTTCGAGCGTCCGTGTTATTCTCGTTTTTTCGACAGCTGGCCAACACCCCGAGCCGCGCTATTTATTGCGTAATGTGAAATGGATTTTTTAATGAGAGCTCGCGTCGAGACTTTATCGCGGGCTTTAAATCACCGGCTAAATGAACGATAGAAAAAACATTGACGACGTAATAAAGCCGGCTGATTTTTACACGGGATTCGAGAAACGCGAAAAGCGGAGAAATGCACGCGGGAGGGCTGTTTTTTAAGTACCGCTAACGATATGCGCGCGGTACTTATGCTTGCCTGCTCTCAAAACCAACAAGATTTTGGGCTCACAAAGGGAAAGGGTTTACGAGAGGAAGCCCAAGGCTCTTCTGCCGGCATTCTTTCGAGTCTCCTTTGCAGCTGCACGCATCTTTCCGCAAAGCAGCACCGCGCCTTTTTCTTCAAAGTAACCCAGTTCGCGTCGTATTATCAAAGCGCCGGGCTTTTACCCGAAAACTTACCGGCGATCGGAAGGAGCGCGCGCGCGGGGAAGCGAGTGCAGCACGAGCTGACCAGTGGTCAGTTATGGTGGCTCGTTGCCGAGTGAGGAGGGGAAAGGAACTCCGGCGAACCTTCTTGGTCTCTTGCTTGCCTGGTGTCTGGTCAAACGAAAACATCCGTCAAACAAAGAATCGACAAAAACGTTGATCATTACGTCGTCGAGTACCTCGTTTGACTACTTTCGAAGGCCTTTTGATCTTCCTCGGCTCGTGCTTGTTCTCCCGGACTTTTACGGGCGAAGAGAATCTTCCCCTTTTGACCTGCCAGCGACCCGGGCTTCTGAACTCGCTTCCCTCTTCTCTTCTCGATTTGCATTCTACGAACTTGTTTTCGACTCTTTGTTTGCTAGCTTGGCTTGGGTACTATTAATTATTTAATTTTGTCGTTTAACAAAAAAAAGGATGAGCTGTAAAACAAGCAAATGATGAATTTAATGTACATATTTTAGGACGAAAGAAATATTTCGCTCAACTCAAGCTTTCAAGTACAATCTTATTTACCCATGTCATTTCAGCGACAGAACTTAAAATAAAGCATCGACGCATCTATTACAAAACGTCTATAAAAAAACGTCAAGCAATTTTTCCAAACCGAACTCAGCTCGATAATCCGCCGGACAAAGTCCCTTCCTACCCGATTCCCGACGAAATTCCGCGAAACGCCGACGTCGCACACTAAAGAACGACGTCTGCACAGGAACCCAGCACGTCGTGTTCAACAGCCAGTCGACGATCGAGGTGGGCGGCCACTGGAACTACGGCAAGAGCAGAATAGAAAAGCCCTTCATGGGCATCGTGTCGGGGCTGGTGGTGAACGGCGCGCGGATCCTCGAATTGGCGGCGACGAAGGACGTCCGAGTGACGGCGAAGGACAACGTCCAAGTCCTGCCGATCGGCAGCCTCGTCGATCGAGCCGCGCCGCTACAGCGAATGCAGCAGGTAATTTTACACGTCCAATGCAAACGATCGCCTCAAAAGTCAAGTTTTCAACGAACATTGCTGCAAAGTTAGATTTCAAATCTGCTACTTTTTTTTATTACATCTTGTTTGTATTGCTTCCTGTAATTCTTTTGTATATATTCGATTAAAGCTATGTTTTACATTTGTAAACAGATATTTCCTTCTTAAAATTGAGTATTTTTGCCGTTTTTCTTTTTAAACCAGTTACAGTAAATAAAAGTGCTGATTAATAAACGCTTCTTATCTAGACACCGGCATCAGGGTCTCCCGGAGTCCACGACGACCTGATTTTCTCCGGAGCCGGAAGTGGCTGTGCCGGCGACGACGAGGACGAGGAGTGCACTCCTATTTATGAAAACGGTTCCGGTAAGTGTAAGTAATACATACTCGCCGAAAGACACTATCCAATTTTGCACACAGCTTCGCTTTTAGAGGTCCAAGTAAATTTGCCTGATTTTCTATGAAACGTGTAGTTTATACTGGATGCTTCAAAGCTCCGATGTTTAAATATTTAAATTGAACGAAAGTAATTGGCATAATAAGGAAATACCGCGTTTAAATATATTTAAAATAAAGGTTTTCATTAGACTGCAACTAAAGCTGTTTACTTTGAAAAAGTATTTTTTGTATTTTAGCCGAAAACATCAATCGAAATGGTCGATTTTAGAAAAGTACTGCAAAATAACAGAAACTTTTAAAATTATCGATAACTCTCGAAATGAATCAATTCATTTAATATTACGGATTGGATAGTGTTGTGTCATCAATCGACGGGATAAGCCATCGGCGGATTATCCAAATGAAACTCGAAAAGCCCTCGATAAAAAAAAAGTAAACGAAGGCACGGCGCGAGCGGCGATAAATAATCCGCGGCTTCGTTAAAAGATTCATCGGCACGGAGAATGCGTGAACAAGTTATTTCGCGCGGCTCGTCGCCGCACGTCGGTATAACACGTGCATTATTGGGATGATCTCATGCAAATCGGGCTGCATAATCCCCGGGGCCACAAATAAGCCCGAACTCGTGCGCCCCGGCAGCCGATGCTACCTTTTCGTCTTCATGATTGCCCGATTGTATCTCCGCTTCATTTGCATATTTAGGAACCCCGGCCGAAGATAAACTTCTGAATCCCGTCCTTCCTCTCGCGTGCTTCCGTTCACCTCCTCGAGCCTGATGCACTCCCGGTGGCGAATCTTTGCCGACTGACTAAAAACTCAATTTCGTGATTGACGACTCCTCGCGAAAGATTTCTTCGCCGAGGGCTCGCTCTGGCTTATTTAAACGAAAAATCAGGGGCCTGATTCTCGATTTGTATCGCAAATAACATAACGCATCGAGCTGTTTAAATCGTTTACGCATAACTTTTGATGACTAAAATCAGTATTGATTTTGAGAAGCTAAGAAAAAAAAATAAGCCGCACGAGCTCTAAATAAATGTTGATAAAACGCGCTCTACCCCGTTCGCGCGAAGCCCCATCTTTTAAAGAAAAAGAGAAGGGGCGCGTTGGCGCACCGGCAGATATTAATACTCAGCTCAGCCGTCGCGTAAAATATCGACCGGCCGTTAATAATCGGACTGGCTTGCAGACGACCTGATCACTCCAGTTTACGTGGCGCCGACCAAGTCTCCGGTGACGAGCAAGCCGAAGAGCCACAGCTCCAACATCCAGGAGAAGAACATACCCTGCGACGACGAGGAGGAGTGCAACGAGGAGGGCTCAGGGGATCCCGGAACCACGGAGGAGATCTTCGTCACTTCCGCCACCGGTAAGCTCCGCGCGCCG
>JAWWEM010000044.1:6482711-6513518 GCA_035582935.1 Ormyrus thymus | reverse complement strand
CGCATAACCTATTCGGTTTTTGCACCAGAATCTATGAGATTTTATTAGTTTTTATAAGATCGTTTCAATAGGGCAGTTTCTTAAATTGTACATATAGAGTTAAACGAACAAATATAATAAAGTTTAAATGTTTATTTAATAATAAAAAATTCTTACTTTTAAATTACAATTGTTCTGGATTGCGCAAAAAATGTCAAAAAGTTTTTCAGAATTTTTCGAAGGAGTGGGTGGAATAGAAATGCAAATTTTCACATCTCACAATATAATTTAAATAACAGGTCTTTGAAGGTCAAAGTAATCAATCGGTAAGAGTCTATCTATTAGTATTTTATATGAACTTTAAGTATTGATACAAAATTTTTATCTAAACGTAACTGTCACTCAACTTCGTAAATTATTCTGTCAATAAATATCACTATTTGTTCTTAGAAATGCAGATATTGTAGAACACATACATACTTGTAGTAGATTTTATTAATTTTACAATGTAGAAAACTGTTTTAAATATTTTTTGCATATATTATACAATACGAGACGTTTTAAATAATTAAACTGGTTTTTTTTTTATTTTATTGAACGTCGACTTTTACGCCAACCGACGGGACAAACCGACTTATAAAGGCGACTTCCGAACCACCTGAGCTTTGATGTTATTAGACACATGTAAATAAATAGTGTATGTCCCAATGTCAGTTTTGCTGGAGAGAACGGGATCGAACCAGAGACCTTCTGGTTAAACGGTCGGCACTCTACCAACTGAGCCATCGCTGCTCATTAAACTAATTTTAAAATTTTAATACTTTAATTTATGAAAATTTTAAATTGTTGTATAAAATTAAAATAATTGAAACAAAACAGATAAAAATAAAATAATATTATTTATACATATAAAATTTCCAATTGTTGCATTTTTAAAAGATTAACCAAGAGAACGGATCATTTTATCTACAATAAACTTATTAAGCACTTTGATTATAAAAACACATTTGAGTTTTAGTGAAATTTTCCAACACATTTGAAATTATCTAAGGTTAATATGTAGAAATAAACTTCAATTTTTAAGAATTTAAACTTCTTCATTTTACGTTTTAAGAAATGTAATTTCATTTTTGGGATAAAAAACCTTAAAAACTTGTTGCTTAAATTTTCAGAATTACAGAAATGATTAAGAAACATTGTCATAGTATAAATTTTTTTAATAAATAAAAATTGAAAAGTTAGATATATAAAATGATTTTTACAAATAAAAAATAACACTTTTTCGTGAGTTCGAAATTTGTTATCAGTCTTATTTATTAGGCTGTGCTAGAATGACTACTTGTTGTACCACTGATGGCATTAAAAAGAGCAGCGCTGTTACGTTTAAAGCTTGTAGTATGTTCGTCAGGCCAAACTGTTTCTCCCAGAAGAGAAGACAGATTCTGACAAAACTTTTGGTAGTTTTCTCGAAGAGCTTCTTGATATTCGTATTGATCTGACGTAATTAACTTACTGTTAATTTGGAGGGCAGTGTAGCAGATTTTTACAAATTCTCTGCAATAAAAAATAAATATTAATTATATTAACGATGCTTTTATCTACTATTATTGGAATTATTTTAGATTTCATTTATTTACCGAAAAACATCTTTCAATTCCTGCACTAATTCATCAGGATATTGCGTGGATATTTGTGGATCCAAAAATGCACTAGCATAAGCTAATGGACCAGCGTTAACTGTAACGCAAACACTTCCTTGAAGTTTCAATTGTAATTTTTTAGCATCTGTTTGTTCACTATTTAATGCTACATCTTGCAATTCTTGTACTCTTAGCCTCATTTCGTCTAAAGCAACTTCAATGGGGCTTAAATCAATTATTCTTTTGTCAATTACTTTGATGCGTTTTTTTACGTATGGAAAAGAATATTCCGCTAAAATTAAAAAATAATTTTTTTCATTTTACAAAGCATTATAATTTATATTAAATAATTAAAAATATTATACACACTCGTAAGAATAGTTCTACGTTTCCATTGATTTTGCGGATTTCCTCTAGCCCTGTTACTTTCTTGAGTAAAAGGAACTTCAAACATAAAACAGCATATATCATGGTTCCGTTCAAATTCTGTTAAACGGGCTTCCAAGTCAGTTTCGTCAAAATAGGGCGTTACGAAAGTAACTTGTATATACGCCAATTTAGGATCCAAATCAGAAATCTGAGTAACTTTGGAATCCATTATTATTCTTACGTTTTCAGCTCCAAACTTTTCCGAATATAGATTTCGTAATCGTTCAGAAATTTCTGAAAGGTTAGTAACTTTTGGCTCTTTATAAATATACTCCAAGCCGTGTTCTTGTTCAAAATAAGCCTAAAAATAAAATAATGATTATTTATTTTATAAAAGGAATTTAGCGTGTTTAGTAATAAAATAATTAATCGTTTTTTCACACGTGATTTATTTGAAACGATCAAATTTTATGAAAGAACTTTGCACTTCAATTAGTTGCATCTATAAAAAGCTTCTTAATCAAAGGAATTTACATACAAATACATTAACAGGAAACAAAAGATTATTAATAACTTCAAACAGTGCAAATTTTATTTATGACGTTTTATATTCACTATCTAATCTGAAACCTGGAATATTCATCTTTTAACTATGAAGTTGTAAATAGGTATTGAATTATTACTTTTAAAATAATTTGATTTTGACATGTATCGTTTCCAAACAAATTAATAATCTTTAGTTTTTTCCAAATTATAAAAAAATTTATAAATTTTTTGTTTATAATAGTATTAAAGCTATTAAAACTAGAATTTTAAAATTAAAATTTTCCCTTAAAAACTTCAAATATTATATGACATTCTTTAAAATTAAGTATATAACGTACTAAGAACTTACCGATCCGAAGAAAGCTACTTTATAAAATCGTCCAAGTAATCTTTTACCATTTTTATTGACTTGTATTACTTTATTATAAGCTTGTGACAAATGTGAATAACAGTTGGCTAAAGCTTGATAATTCCTTTTTTTTTCATACATCGGTATGATCAAACGGTACAACTCTCCAAGTAATTCAAAACGCTCTGCTTTATCCAGTATTTCGGCACAATTTTCCAACTGTTCTAATAAAATGTGCTCATTGTAATGAATATCTTGAACACCGGCGTCAAGTTTAAGATCTTTCTCGTCTTTTGGAATATTTTTTGATATTTTTTCAAATGCCTCAGCACCCCATTCATTCAATTTATTTAATTTTAAATATTCAGCTATTAATGCAGAAATGTGCAATTGGCAGCAGGCTGCTTCAGAATGGTTTCCGTTTTGCATATGATTTCGAGCCATAGTTTCCAACCAAGTATGTCTTAATTCTGGTGTGCTGGCATAAGAATTTGCTAAGCTATGTTCAAGGTCCAGCAACATTTCTGGATCGTTATTATGTTCCCTCATCTGTGCTGTTGCCATTAGAACTGTTCTTATTCTTTTATTCAAATCTTGGACCTCTAGAGGAAAACTAGTTCCTTTCATAACTTTATCAGAACAAGCATAACTGTTTATTAGTGACAATGATTCTTGAAATCTTGAATTATTTAATCCAGTAATTTTTCCTAACATTTGTGAAACCGAAATTATAACCTGAATTAAAAAGAAAATGTTTAATAATTTTTTTAATTACACGTTTTCACTAAAAATTTTTTACAATTATCTTAATTACTTGTCATTTATAAATATTATGATTTAAATACCAATTGTAGATTAAATATTACTAAAAAATACAGTAGTATTATTTTTAAAACTTCGTATTACCTGAAGATGAACTCGCGTGAGTCCTTTTCTACTTGTAAATTCAAAGTTGCTGCGCATGAGTAAATAAAGTAAAGCGCAGGATTCTTGTCTTACAGAACTTAATTTGCTATTACAACATCTGAGTAATTCATAGCATAATCGTCCACAAAGTACTGCACTACCTGCAATATGAAATTTTATAAATAATATAAAAATAAGTAATCTTAATTGATTTTAGTGCTGAAGATTGAAAAAAAATGTTTCTTGTTCATCAAAATTTATAATTAATTACCTTGAAATAATGTCATTGAATAATTATTTAGAAAAGCTCTCAAACTAGCAAAAACATGACATAATAAACTTTCTGATTGACCAATTTGTAGGAACGTCAGATAAACATTAACTACTTGTTGTACCACTGTATTACTTCCGTTCGCTTCTAACAATAAATCCTGTAATTTAATTAATTATATTTTATAAAATAATAAGCAACTAAATGAAATATTAACAATACTAGTCGTATTTACGTCACCTTAAAATGCATACAAAATAGTCCTAAACAATCAAGAACAATTAGACCAACTTCAACGGCCAAGTTGGCTTGCATCTTAGTATGATGCTGATTTTCATGATCTATTTCTAACAAATTTTCTCTAACTCCACTTGAGTTTTGGAGCTGAAGCGTACCAGTTGTAAGGCAAGAATCGTTATTAAAATCAGGAGGAGCCATTCTTGCTGGCAAAGTCATGGATTTTACAGTCTTTGGTTTACTAAGATCTTCTTCATTTTTTGCAGGTAACTGCCTTTTACCAAGATATTTAAAACTATGAAGGCTTAATCTATCGAAATAATTAAATAAATAAGAAATCTTTAAATAATAAAAAATAGTATTATTGGGCATAAATTTTGTTTTGTTTTTAAAGTAACTAATAATTTTTTGTTAGGCTAATGCAAATATACTTACTCAAGAGATGATAAAAATTTCTGAATTTCAATTTCATTGCACTGTGTCCACCAAACGGTAATTTGGTCATCTTCCAAATACTTTATTACAAATAAGAAACAAAGCAATATATCTTTGATTTCCGAGGCTTGAAATTTGTCGAACCTGGGGGAAGCAGCGGTCTGCGATATACTAACTGAACGGGAATGTCCTGATTCTTTTATTTCACCATTGCTTTCTATTGGCTCGCAATGGTGAATGGTAGTTTCTTGAGATGCATTTGATTGAGTAATACTAGACAAGGCAGATAAATCCGATGCAATACTTGTACAAGAGTTTCCATTAACTATTCCGTGACCAGCAATAGCAGCTAAGTATGCAGAGTCTCTTATACTTGTAGAGCCTTTGATCGGCGATGATTGGGGCTCTATATTTGAAGAACACCTAAAAATAAAATAAATTAGTTTAGTTAATAATGATGTATATTAATATAAAGATTTTCATTTTAATCTTCTGACCTGTGGGAAGATCTAACAGGTGTACTAGTGGTTGTGCAAATTCCATTAACGTGATTTTCGATGCCCACTGTTGTGCAATTCATTTCTTGACGAGAAAAAGAAGTCAACGTACGGTTGCGAATACTATTTGTTGAACTTTGTTGTACTTCATTTTTACTAAGATTATCAGATTCTAAACGATCGAGATTTTCTAATACAATAGTTATCCAAGGAATATATAAAGATGCTATTCTACTCATTCGTCCCTGCAAATCAAATGCATAAAATGAAATTGATAAGCTATTATTCAATTACAAATTAATCAATTTATATGATTCGAAATATTGTATGTACCTTATCCTTATATCTATCATCTATTTCATGTTTAGCTAATAAATCTCTCAAACATGATATAGCAACTTTTCGAATCTGCACACTTTGGGTTAGCGATATTTTTACTTGCTGGAGAATAAGTCCTGCGAGGAAGTGGTACTTGCAAAAATTTTCCGTTAAGTAATATTCATTACTTAATGTATCTGAAATATATATTATTTTAATAACTAAATTTATAGCGTTAATAGTTTTAATATATCAATGGACAGTAAATTTTCGTTTTTTGATATGAAGAAATTATTTGGAAATGGGCTAATTCTATAAAAAAACTTTAACATCCTTTATATTCTGATATGATTAAATTAAAAATTTGTTATAGGATCTAGTTAAGTAATTCTATTATCTACGATGGTTTGTAAAACTTTTATTAGAAAACTATTTAAACAAAATAGTAACAATTGAATGTCGCATATTTACTTTTTACAATTTGTTAAAAGAAACAAAAATGTAATATATCGCGGTGTAACTATATAAAAATATGTATAAAATGTGTGCCACTAAAAAAACAGTAATAAAATTTATTTTCAAAAAAACGCATTGTTAGAATATTATGAGTATGCTTAAAAATGGTGCTTTCTGAAAAATTTTAAGTACATGCTCTTCTACTTTGTGCAAGTACCAAGCTAAAGTGTCTTGTCCAATACTATCAAAAAAGAATAAAGATGGATTCTGGATTTAGAATAAATAATCTTAATAATATTTAATTTTGAATTGCAGAGATAAAGTACATAAAGTTTAGTACCCATACTTATGCCCTCTCAGATTTCATAGTTTAAAAGACCCAGTATCCATAAGTGTTTCTGTTGAATAAATTGCTTTATGAATTAAAAGAAATAAGTTTAATATTAATGCTTTATAAAAAACAGTTAGAAGATCTACAGGCATATACAATTTTTAAAAGATTTACAAAATTACATTATAAAGCAACTTATTTATCTTTTATGTGAATTAAAAAATGTTTAATAAAAACACATAATCAGTTGGTGAAATTTTAAACGTACCACTGTCTCCAGACTCACTGTCATTATCTTTATATAAGCAAAAAATACAATAATAATATTTAAATTTATACTTTTTAGTCTTACATACTTAAATCTGTATAATTTTACTATACCTTTTGTCGTCATCCAAGCTTGCATTAATGGCAAGTTAAAAGAAATATAATGTTCATGAGAACATACAATTTGAATAAAATTAAATTTTAAATCGTTTAATGTACGAGAACTTTCAAATGCGAATTTTTCTATATACACATTAATTAATCTAAAAACGAATCCTCGATCCATGAAAGTGAGGCAATGCTAGATAGGAAAATTAAAAAAATTTTTAATATTCTATATTAAAAAAAAAAATAATTTTAAATTATTTTGAAGAAATTTACCTTTAGAAATTGTGCAATACTTTTATTAAGAGCACAAGTTTCCAGTGACATTTCTTTATATTTATTCATTACATGAATTATATTTACTTCTACAAATGATTCTATTAACTCTTGATATTTTTTTGGAAATCTTTCAAATCGATGCATCTGAGATAAATTTATTTAAGATGAAGTATTGTCTTTATTTTTAAAAAGAATGATATACATACGTATACTAATAAATATAAGTATACCTTAATTCTTCCAGTTGAAAGAAGATGCTGGGCCATGCTCTTTATTATAATATCAAAGATCAAACCAGAGTGGTTCATAAACTTTTTCAGTATTGAAAAATCAATATTATTTGGCAACAATAAACCATTTAAATATTTAGTAAGTTGTTCATGAACTGTTAAATCAGAATTATTTACATTCTCATTTTTTGGTGTTACAAACACAAACTAAAAAAGAGACAAATATTTTTAGTTATATCTATAAAGTATTAAGAGTCAACATTTTTCCAAAAGTTCATGGTTTACCTTAATGTAGGTTAATAAAATTTCTTGACGACCAGCTTCATATATAATATTAATTATATGAATTAATAGTCTAACAATACATTGACCAACTTCATCACTTACGTTGCATATTAATAAATTAAATAATTGACTCAATATCGTTGGCAAAAATGCTATTGTTGTTCCTAATTGAATAGCATGCGCTGCTTTTAATACTTTACAAGCTTCCGCATCCGATAGAACTGCAACTGGCATTGGACCCAAAAGTTTTTCAGCACAAGTAAATAAATTATGCAAATGTGCATCTTTAGTAAAAACTGTTGAATTTATTCGTGCGGAAATTGTAAATATTGGTTTCTGAGACTCAATCCATAATATGTCTGGCCCGGCATTCTGTTTAAAATTAATATTTCGTATTAAATTATTTTGGTATATTTATACTTTCTGTTCTTTTAATACATATGCAACTTCACTTACGCCTTTCCCAAGACCAAGTGGTTGTACTGCTAAATATCCTTCAGGTAAATGTGTAGCTACTGGCAAAATCTGTGTATCTTCATCAACAAGAGAAAATCTGAAAAATGTAAATTACACATAGATAACAAATTTTTAACAGAATTTATATTTTTTATTAACGGTATTAATTAACTTACCGGCCCTTATTTAATACCGGTAGCCAAGCATACCCAAGGCAACTTTCAATTCCATTATCCTTTTTCTTACTTACATCACAACTTATGTGATAAAAAGTAAATAATAAATGATGCTTGCAGTGAAGTTTAAGAGGTAGCCTGATTTTTATTTCTTCATACCAGGATGGAGTTGCATTATGATGCAAAACTGGACAAGAAGTTTTTGAAACTAAAAGGGCTTCTCCAGGACGACCATAGATGCACTAACAAATATATTTATGAATTTATGAGAGTTAATTCTAAGGGTTAAAGAAATGAAAACAATATTGAGCTATAGCTTACTCTTAATGGCTGTGCTTTTTCACTGTCACTATCTCGCATTTCAATGGTGCATGCAATATTCCTTGCTCTGCTAAATACTTTTTGTGCATCAAATGAAAGACTTAATGGATATATATAAAGATGATTTATATAAGTTGTGTATGGATGAATATTTCTTTCAGATATACTTTCGAATTCAGCTATTTCTAATGTAACTTCAGATTTTGGTGGACTAGGAAAAGGTTTTAAGGGTGCAAAGGAAGTTGTGAGAGAATCTGCAAAATCAAAATTTATAATTTAATTATCTTGTTCATTTAAGTTAGAAAATCTAGAATCATTTTGACTTACTGTCTGGAACTTGTGTGATGGCTTCAATTTTAACTTGAATCATGCCAGGAATAATTGTTAATTTATTCAGTTTATCTGGCCTGTAACAATTCAATATTAAAAAAGTAAGAAATTTAATAGGAATTAGTAGAATAAAATATAATTTAGTTATAATTTATTATAAAATTTTTGTATATGTTAAATTATTTAAACTTACTTTCTGTATTCTGAAAGCAGCTTTATTATATCTTCATCTTTTATTTTATTTCCCTCTTGTCTATATACAGCTGGGAACTCTGGTGAAGTGTCTAATTCATTGCTATACAATCGAAACAATGGCTTTGCAGACCAGGCAAAAGGCATTCTGTATTTTCCTAATCTATAAAATAATTCATATATATCTAAACATTCCAAATTTAAATTTCTAAAGTAGAGTTAAATATTAGTTTTTTTAAAAAAAATACCTTTGATAACAAGTTTGAACTTGTTTAAATACTTTCATGCCTAAGCGAGAATCTTTGGCAGCACGAATGTATGGCTCGCAAGTTTGATTAAGACCTCCTTGTAAAATTTTATCAATTCTTATTACAAGAAATATATCTGGATGTGGATTACTTATATTAAAAATTGCTTGCTTTAATGTACTAATCCAAGCAACTTCTATTTTTTTTAAATCATCTGATAATTCTTCTGAATTTTCTTCAGAACTTTTGTCTTTAAACATAGTTCTTATATATTCGTGATTAATATTGAAATAAAAATTTTCGCATAATTTCCGATTATTTTTTGCATCAAAAACACTCAAAGTTGTATAATAAGGTTCGACTTGGCACACAATTTTCTGTTCATCAATGGGAACTTGTAATCTAAATTTGATATTTTCACATTTTATAAAAATTCTTTGGTTGAATTGTTCTTTATATGGCTCTACATTTGTTTCATTTGGAGAAGAAATTTTTTGATGAATTAGATACATAAAAAAAAGGGTTTTTCTATTTTTTTTTCTTGCTAATGAAATGCTAAGATCTGTTTCTTGAGAATATTTAATCAGCTGTGGATTCATACTCTGTTCTAAACCTCTTAATGTACCAAACACCTAAAAAATAATAAAAATTTACAATGTATATCTCTTTAAATAAAAAAAAATATTATATTATATTGAAATACATACTTGATTTGACTGAGGCAGTGGCGAACTATTACAAGTTTTTTCTAACCAAGCCGCATGCTTTTCTTCTTGTTGTTTATAATGTTGAAGAACAGCATTAAGCTTTACTATCCAATCTTGAAAATCTTTTTCATTATCAGCTGCTAGTGTGTATGATTTATGTGGTCCATTCATTTTTAATTCAAAACAGAATTTCCCTCGCTTTGGATTTCGTACAATTTCTGTACAAAAGTCTAAATTAGCAATTTTCACATCACTTTTTCTGTCATCCTTAAAAAACTCTAAAATATATGTGCCGTCGACTTGTTGCCTTAAATGACAAAAACGTCTTTTAAAAGACTTTGATCCAATATTAGAAAACATTATGCGATCACTAACTCCTATTTCCGGTCCTTTCATTAAATATCCTTCCTTTGAAATACCATCGCTTTTCATTACATCCTAAAAAAATATTTACATTTATTTACACATATTTTTAAATTTGATCATAGTAAAAATTGATATTAAAAAATTACTTCATCTATTTGATCAACATCCACATCAACTTCATACACTTCATCATTTAATGAGTTCTCAGCATTATTTTTGTTGTAACTATTATGAAATAAAAATTCTTACTAATGTAAATTATGTTTTATAACAAGTAAATTTAATTAATTTATTCATTTACCAAGGAAGATCAAAGTAAGATCCACTGTATGCAGAATATTTATAGTGTATTAAATTCCAGTCAGAAGAGTAATTTTTTATACATTCTTTTGTAAATAAATTCAATTCATCCAGTGTTGTATTCGGAACAGTTGTATCTTGTGTACGATATTGTCTAGGTAGAGTGACATGCTAAAAAAATTTTATATTTAACGTATTGCTTTATTAATTTTTATATGCAAATTAAATTATTAAACATGAGAAAATATTTCTTTGGGCTGCAAAAAAATAATCATTATAAAAATTATTGAACAAATGTTATAATCTTACGGAAACATCATCGGAAGGATATATTAATAATTCCCTATGTCCATCGTTGTAAAGGAGAGTTTTATTTTTTAAAATAAAACTTTCAAAATCTATAGGATCAACTAAATGCATTTTATTCTGAAAAAATAAATATTCACAATTTAAACATAACACAGTTAATTTACAAGTATTGCAGCAGTGTAAACTTGATGTAAACATTAATTTAAACTGTACCTGCACTGTGCTTTCTCGGACAACTTGCGATACAGTTTCTCGTAATTGCGCAGCCATTCCGGGCTTTCCTAAAGCTCGAGTAAACTTTCTCTCACTCATTTTTTCGTCTATCTTTATCTAAATATCTTACTTAATTTACCGGCTAAATATCGAATTTACAGTCCTTCATAGCCTTCTTTTTAATTATTTTGAATAGAAGCAATTGTAGAAAGCATTTGTGTAGTATCATAACAGTGTCATTTGCATCCAATAAAATGGAATTAAGTAGTAAGTGTCAAACAAACAGATGTAGGTACATTGTACGTTGTTTTGAAGTAAACATTATGATCCGTTCTAAAACTTAACCTATTTTCAAACTTAAGTTACTTAAGTTTCAAGTTCTCCAACCCATGGACCAGTTTGGGTCAACTTCTCCAGTCCAGATTTGCTAACCTCGATTGTTCGATTTTCGAGTGACAGAAGTGCGGGATTTTTAATTTTGCACACAAGGTCATAATTTATTTTTCATGTTATGAAAATATTATAATTTTTTACTTATAAAAACAGCTAAGTAATTAAATCTAAAAATTGATAATGTCATATATGAAACTGATTCTTATTAAATTTTATAAGTAGTTTTTTCCGAAATTATTCGAATACCTGTAGTAATTTATATTTTACAATTCAGTATTCAACTGATGTAAAAATCTAAAGATCTAAAATAATAATAGCTAGATTTTATCCCCCGCACCTAAGCTATTTATAATTTTTACGAATTATTATTCACATCAATTTTTGAAACAAGTACATACATTTTCAAACTCATGCTTTTATTACTTGATGTACCATCCTTATATACTTCCGTACAAAACGCTTTCTCTACTTGTATGATGTGTATGTAGATATAACTGCTTATCATCTGTATACATTATACAGTTCTGGTTCAAACTCTGCCGTGATCAACTATATGTAACTCATGTTTAAGTTGAAAAGCTAATACCACTTGCTGAATTGATTGTTTATTTTTCTGAATTTGTTTACGCGATTTAATATAAACTTTACATCAATACTTATTGTTTAAAAAAAAATCTTTATCTGCTCTATTGATACCACATAATTATTTTTCGATTGGGCTGCAATTTGGAAAGAATATTATTAATATAATTGAAATAAAGTAGCAGGTGAGTATATCGTAATATGCTGTTAAGCGTAGTATTAAATAATTAATTTTGTAAAAATAAAATAATAAAAGAATTTGTACTCTAATATATTTATTGTGTCATTTTTCGCAGAATCATGAAATTTATGCCCAGAGAAAGTGGTCAATTTATAGCTCAGTTAGCACAAGACGTTTCAATTGAAAAAGAAGGAGTTCGAACTATAGTAAATGAGGTTAGTACCTTTTATAATTCAATTGTTATAATTTGAGAAAAATTATTGTTTTTAAATATTAAAACTGATAAAAATTCTTTTTTATCAATTAGAAATTAATAATAATTCGTTAATAACTTCCATGTGATTTGTAAAATATGATTAATAACTATGACTATAGGCATAGTTAAACAAAATTATTAAACAATATAAACACAACATTTTTAAATAAAATATATATGCATTAATTGTTTTTATTATAATACCGATTTTTACGTATTACCACTCTGTTAAAAATGTCTTATAGAAACCTATAAAATTGAGTCTATTTAATGAAGTTTTGTAAGAACATCTGCACCCGGAATTATGCGGTTTTATAAGTTTTTATAAATTCCTTTTACTAGGGCAATTAACCAATCGACTTGTTAAATAACATTACGCATTAGACAACATTGATATACAATTGACGCCGCGGGTATGACAATTTATAGTCGAATTTGAATCACCCCTTAGCTTTAGATTACATTATTAGGGATGTAGTATATATAAATATCGTAGTGTCCCAAGGTCAGTTCTGAAAAAGATCGCGAAATGTGACTACCCTGTCGGAAAGACCTGGTAAAATTAGTGAAAATACACGCATATAACCCGATACCGGTATCTTTACTCGGTACCGGTATTATTGCACCAATTTTACCAAGTATTTACAAGGTTTTATCGGACGTTTCCGACAGGGTAGATTAGATATTAATTTTAATAAGTTAAATTATAAATTTTACGTTTTGAAATAGGCAGTACCTAATTTGTGTAAACAAGATTTAATTAAATGCACCTGTTAAAAATAGATCTGTTCTGTTTAAAACAAATCAAAATTTTCAAATTGAAGTGTTTTAATTTTTAATTTGGATTTGATGAAATCTGTAAAAAAACGCAGTCGAAATAAATATTTTCCGAACAAAATTCGGAACAAAATTCATAAATATAAGTTATTATTGGTGTAAAATTTACTAATGTTAAAATATTTACTTTAGCTTATAGAAAAATTAAAAAATAAAGAATTGAGTCTCGACAATTACTCTCAACATATGTATTATCCCCATTCAATAACTGGTCCAAAAATTGTTGATTGGCTGTTAGTATTGGATACTTTAAATTTCTGTTTCTGGAATGATCTAGAGACTCCAAAATGGACAGTAAATGAAAAAACTGGCTATTATGCCCTTTGTTCTGCTGTAAAAAGAGCAATTGAAGTAAGTAATTATTATTATACTATTATTATTTTAAGAGGGTATTAATTATGCTCTTTGTATAAATCAATTTGCTGAAATATTTAGAATATTTATTTAGAGTTTTTATACTTAATTACACCTTGTGTGTATTATTAAAATCATTTTAGTATAAAAATTGAAAAGTTACAATTTTTTAAAATGCTAATAATTTTAACAAATCTATAATTGTTATAAATAACTTTGTCTTAGGCAGGTATCCCAATGACTGATTGTGATTATATGTTAAAAGTAACACATGAAGAACTTGAAGAAGTTTTAAAAGGCGACGCAGGTAGCGGAGAAATACCTCTTCTAGATGAACGAGTAAAAAATTTAAACGAAGTTGGGCGAGTTTTAAAAGAAAAGTATAATGGTATATTCTAAATCATTTACAATAATTTAATTTTTTATTCTGCTCTTTGATTGACGTATATTTATTAATAAGAATTTATTAATAAGTATTTATTAATAAGCTACATACGTAGTTTTCTGCAATTTTAATTGTAACAGTTTCTATCTTTTACAGGTACATTCGTAAATTGTATAGAAAAGTGTCAGAACTCGGCAGAAAAGTTATTAAACCTTATAGTTATAGATTTTCCTTGCTTTAAAGATGAAGCAGAGTATAAAACGCATGAAGGTGATTCAATTTTTTACATTTTTAGATGCCCAGAAACAAATTATATTCATATTCTTAATAAAATATTCGTTTATTTTTTATAGTATCCTTCTACAAAAGAGCACAGATTTTAATCGCTGATATATGGTGTTGTTTCAAAGGAAAGAATCTCGGAGCTTTTAATGATATTGATTTTATTACAATGTTTGCTGATTATAGGGTACCACAAGTACTATTACACTTTAAAGCATTGAAGTACAGTAGCTCATTAACCGAAAAACTTCGTTCTAGTAAGTAAAAAAATCGCGTGTACTTAAAAATTTAACTTTTGACCATGAAATTTACTATTATTTTTGAAAGTTTTAATGTAAAATGATTTTAAAAATTTCAGATACTATTCTAGAACCTGGTTCTGAAGAAGAAATAGAAATTCGAGGGTGTTCCATTGAAGCTGTCGAAAGGGTACGTGAACAAATTGATCAAGCTTTATTAAAGGATCAGTCACTCTCAGAAATAGATAAGGATAACTGTAATTCAATAGTTATCGACTTTTTTCTTTGGGAATACCGAAGAGACCATGCCAAAGACTTAGAACAAATTCCTTTTCATAAAACTAGAACAATATTTTATTAAAATTTCATCATTGCGTTAAATTTAAAATAACAAGTAAATATTACTCTTAGTTGTATTAAAGAGATGTGATTCTTTTCTACGTTTATCATATTAAGATATTTTTATAATGAAAATAAAAATAATTTATAAAATTTTTAATGTTTATGTGTTAAAAATTATTTAAATTCGCTTATTTAATGTAGTTTAGTTTTTCTTAAAAATATTCATTACATTATTTATTTATTCTTTTTCATTTAGTTACATTGTTTATAAAATCTATATTTTTCAATTTAATGATATAGGAATTTTAGAGTCGATAAGAACCAATGTTTATTTTAATTAAAATTAAAGCAATATAATAATCATATTGATCTCATTGATTTGCGGAGACCGATAAACTTGAGGTCAATGCAATTTTTTTTTAAGCATTGAAACTCATTTTTGTCAATTTTTTTTTACGAGATGTATTTTTAAAATATTAAAATTTGACTAACTAATCGATTTTATCAACTTGAATCAATATAAAATGCAATTTCCATAAGTATCCTTGTTTTCTAGGTTTACTATAGGTAAGGTTTCAACCGTTTTAAAATAAAAATACAACATTTTTAAAATATAACAATTGTGTTTTATATTTTTGATTATACTTTGTTAAAAAATTTTTTAGAAAACTTCATTACAGATTTTTAACAATAAGAATAAATCAATATTTGATTATGTTCAGGAACACAAGAAATTAACATATTAGTATTATTGTGAAATTATTTTTTTTTTTAATATTTCAATTTTTTCTCGTTTTAGTAAAACTCAACTCTCTTCTTATTTTACATAATGTTTAACTTAAATCAATACGAACATCTTAATTCCACTTGTAAATTAACAAGTTCATCGCAAACCTTCTCTAAATTCTTTTGATAAAAACCTTGCTGTTAAACTATGTATATGCTTCGCTGGTCGTTTTAATCTAACATTTGAAGAATTGGGTTTTTCAATTTCTGCCTTTTGAACTGGTTTTAGAAGCTGTAGTATAAAATGTATAAAATTATTATATAATTTTCTTTTTATAACTTATGACTTTGTTAAAAAAAATCGGAAATTAATATTACCGTTATATTTTTATCTTCTTGTTTTTGGTCAAAAACTTGTACAAGTTTCTTTACTGACGGCAAAGATAATTTAGCTTTTGTATAATCATCATCGTAATTGATCTGATTAGTCAATAACAAATCTTCTGACGATTTACATGTCAAATCTAAAATTTCAGAGTTTTCTTGTTTTTCACGTTTTTCTACATTTTTTACAAAAAAATATTCATCTTCATTATTCGATTTTTTTTGTAATTCAGACTTATAATAATTCAATGCTTCAACAGATTGACTCTTTGAGAGTTGATTTTCCGAATCCGGAATTCGGATATTAAACTTATCCGTAGATTGATTATTCGTAGAATTACAACTATGTACAGATTTTGGAAACTCATTTTTTTCTTTAATCACATTGCTTCTTCTATCATGTTTTTGACATTTGGAATGTAAATTCACCGTATTTATATTATTTTTTTGTTCCTTTCCTAAACTTTTAATGCAATTTTCAAAAGTTGGGGACAAAAATTTATCAGGATTCTTTAAGCTGTCTTCAGATTTCTGATTAAATTTTTTTTCACTGTCAAATTTTGAACAATTAATTTTTGAATCCACACTAGTTAATTCGCTGCCATCATTTACTAAACAATGGAATACTGTGTTATTTTTCTCGGTTTTGTTCTAAAATAAAAAAAATATATTTCAAATAGCCTGTAAGAAAATTGTTTAAACTATGTATAGTAATTAATTAATTGTAATTATTAGTTAAATAAATCTAAAATAAGTACAAAACCTGTAATTCCATATCGATTGTTGAATTCAAAGGTAAACTTATCAAATTTTTCGACTCAACAACACCAGTGGATTTAATTAATTCTTGATTTGCATTTTTAGAACAATTGAAATTTGTATTGTAATTTGCGGTGACTCTGTTCGTAAATTGCAAATATAATATCAATAAATAAAATTAGAAATCAGTTGGGAAATATCATACAATCGAAAAAAATTTATAAAAAGTATTACCTTGATAAATCGGAATATTTCATAAAATTTTGGTTCAAAAGTAGCCTTTTTTGTATGTTTTCTTTGCTATAAGGATTATTTTTTATTGGTGCGGCATTTTCCCATTTTTTATGTTCTCGATCCGCGATCGAACCTTAAAATAGTATTAATTAATATTTAACAATAAGTTGTTGTTATTGACTTTTTCAGAACGCAAAAGGCATTAAAAAATTTTTTATAAACAATAGTATACCTGGCTTTGGCGGAGTAAACAAATCGATATCTACTTTATTCACACCTAAATCACAACCATCAGTAGTAACTCCATTTTGGTTAATAGCATCCAATTGAGATATCCTGTGAAATGATGAATGCGAAATTAAACATATAATACAAATAAATAATACATATGAGTATTACTTCGATTCGCATTCGTTAATGAGAATAAAGATTAATACTATAATACTATGATATTTTTTTATACATGCCTCTGCCATGTCAATTTCGGTTTTCTCTCAAGACACTGTAATACAGGAATTGATTGATAAAATTAAAGTTACTTTACCTACTTTGTCTTTCCCGTTCTTCAGAAAAATCATTAATGTTGGAATACTTATCAGTAGAATTTGTTTGATTCAAAGTTTCTTCTCTTTGAATCTGTTGAGATTTATTTTTAAGTATTTTACATTCTGAGCTACTTTCTTCAATCTCATAATTTGAAATTTCTGAGATCGACATTTGACTCTTTACATTTAAACTTTGTTCTCCCTCGAATATATAATTATTATTTTCAGAGTTAATGATGGGAGCAGTCGTTGAAGCTTGAGTTTCTAAAATATTAGTATCATCTTCTCTTGAAGAAAATTCTGTGCGGACATTGTCACTTATTAAAATCAAATTTGAATCAAAATCTTTCTCTTCGAAACTTTTCATACAGTTGGGTAATGTTTCATCTGAATTAATTTTCTCCGTAACTGTATCTTCATCTTCATAAGCAAAATTGCAATCAACTAAAGGTATTACAAGATTTGGATTTGCTTCCTCGGCATATTTGGAAAATACATTTTTTATTGATAAAAAAACTTCATTTTCGTACTCATCGTCAGATATCGCAGAGTATTCAGAAAGATCAGACGTTTCGTCGACATCTTTGTCTCCAATCATCGCTCGATATTCTACATCTGAATTTGGTACGAACATTAGGACCGATTTTGAAGGGTGTCTATTACTTTTTTTCCGAAATAACCAATTTTCTTTCCAAGACTCTGAAAAATCGATAATCCTCGAATAGCCCGTGTCAGATTCATCTGAATTTAAAGACTCGTATGCAGCTGCCAACAAATCGTAAAATGGTTTATAAATTTTTGCTTTGGAAGTTTTTCGCAGAATTAAAAAATCGAATAATTTGAATTTCTGCTCACCATCCACGATATCCATTCCCAATTCAGGAAATGGTACTCGGTGCGGTTGACCAAAATTGGAGTAGCTTTCGTAACTTTCGTTTTCATCTTGAGCTGTAACATAAGTTTCTATTTCTTCGATTCGTTTTTCAATCTAAAAATTTATTTAAAGTTTATAATTTTTTGTAATAAATAATATAAATGAAAAAAAAAACAAAAAAACAAACAAAAATTACTGTAATCAATGTTGTTGATTTTGATTTAGCCGGTGCACATCCAGAAATTAGTTTGATGCTTTGTTTAGAACTTTCATCTTGAATAACTAGATTAATGCAATCACGATTTTGATTTTCCGCACCTGGTGCCATTTCCTTCGCATCTAAAAATATCAAAAAATTTAATTTTTGATATATTAAAGTAATAAAATTTTTATTTTCATCCGCATTAACAATTTTGTAAAAACATTATTGTAACTCGAAAAACTTATGTCGTTATTTAGAAAAGAAGGACAAGCAGTAAGATTTAACTTTAGGTACAAAATCGAGGTCAAGAATTGTTAAATGTACTTCCTTAATAAACTCTTTTTCATTTTTTAAAGGATTCAAGAAATATTCTCGTCGAACGTAAAAACTGACTGCTTAAAAAGCTTTTTATTAGAAAACTCGATATTTTAGGAGGTGAAGGTTGCATTCGTATAAATGGTTAACGAGTGACCCGTTGATTTTATTTTAGATGTTTCACAGTGTGTACGTATATTCTTATTGAAGTTTCAGTTTAGCTTATACGTTTCAATTACCCACATTAAAAGTGTTTTACAAAGTAGTTATGAATTACTCTTGATAAATTACTAATCAATCAATATTATAACTGCCAATATAGTTTGATTAATGACGAAAATCATAAATATTACGTATAATTTTGATTTCATAAAACATGCACTTTTACTAACTTATACAGTTTTTCAAAATCTTTTGCACAAAAATAAAATTACCGTCATTTTTTAATATTATGCTACATAAAGTGTAGATAATGACTACACCGCCAATTAAGGACAAAATATCTGATATAAATATCATTAATATATGTTTTATCAGAGTTCCATGTGCTTGTAATACACACACGTAATTGTACTTTTCTTAACAAGTGCAGCAGAAAAAATAATTTATTAGCCTTTGATTTAACATTAACAAAAGCTGCATTTTTCCTGAATTTTTTTGTTTTTCACAAAAAAGAATATGTTTAAGTATTTAATTATAACTTTAAACGTTTAGTCAACAGCACCAATTAACCATAGTAGCTTAGTAAATCAAGATAAAGTAAAACTTTCGATAAATGGTAATAAACTAGCTATTAATTTGCACTCGAACGCCAGCATAATTTACAACAGTCGATTATTCGCACGCAGAATTATCTGTTACATAATACCGAACGATTATTATAACGCGATCACTCGCCAAAAATATGACATCAAAATAATTTTTAATAGAATTTCGAGTAACCGTCTGCGCATTCGACTTGCGACTGGAGTTTAGAAACAAGACCTAAGTGACGTACTCTGGTAACTCGGCAAGGCTTCTTTTTCCTTCCTTTTCTATCTTTCGCTGCTCATTACATATGATCCCCTCCTCCGAACGTAAATTTACCAATGATGTACGCTTCTTCAATAACGCACCTATTTTTTTTTTAGATCTTACCGTGCTATCAGGTAAATATCTTCCTCGAGAGGTCTTATCTACATTGCTATCTGCCGTAAGTTTCATTTCCTACATACATTATTTCTTTACTTCATTGTTTCTATTACAATGAGTACATTATTACACTTTGAAGTAAATGCCATTTATAATAACAAGAAAATATATGTCATCTTTTTTTTTTTAAGTTTCATATTCGATATTATAGTCGAAGTAGATATAAAATCTATCAAATACTTACACCTGCGTTGCAAATATTTTAATCTTTCTTCTGAATTACCTGCAGTCGGTGGTGTAATCAAAATTTCTGGAAGATTAAATTCAGACGTCGATTGATGGATCATATTGAGTTTGCGTCGACTGCTTAGTAGCCAAAGTCTAGAAAGAGAAATTGGAATTTGAATTTTTATTTAAAAATATTGCACGGCAAGGGAAAATCCTTTCAAGGGACGCCTGACCTTTGATGGTAACAAAAAATGCAACACCACTGGTTGACAAAATACGACAAAGGACGGGAACATTTTCTTCGACATGCTAATGCTCCACAATCAATGCATTCAATACCTCGTTTAGCAATGGAAGCCTTCAGGCAGCAGGCGCAGTAAGTCCTTTCTATTAAAAAATGTAATTTTTTCCACTTTTCTTTTTTTCGTTCTCGCTTCGAAGTGTAGATTTGATTTTGATCTTCTGTTTTCGACGCCCTGTCAAATCCGAAATTTAATAAATATTTATTGTACTTTTATTTGTTATCAAATTTTACCTTTAAAGGAAAGTATTAAAATTTGCTGCGATTTAGGACTTTAAATACTTATTATGTAAATTATGAGATTATTTACATGTATTTATTTTGTTAAGTTCAAAATGAAAATTAAATTTTAAATTTCCTTTTGTTTTATGTCTGTATTGAAGATTTATGGTCTTTGGTGCTAATCATTAAATTTTAGGTAACATTTTTTTTGTAGATTTTTAAAATGTGTAGATTCATCGTTGCATTCATTAAAAATATTCTATTATCGAATTTAATTACGACATTTCTTACATAAATTTATTACTTAATCAATTACATAATATATGTGCATGCTTATAACGTAATGAAAGGATTTTTATCAAATTCACATTTGCTATAATTTATTTTATTGTTGATCATGCAATAGATTTTTAATAAGTCAAAAATTTTTTTAATATTTTTACCGTTAAAAATGTTTCAAAGAACGCATAAAAAATCTATTTGAAAGAAGTATTGATTAAATAAATATTTTACGTAAAACCAAACTGTTTTAAATCTATAAAACCGGTTTTTGTTATTTGTCAATCTTTTAGGCGTTATTGTAGTGCAAAAAAAGTGCACAAAAATACTTATATAACATTTAGTTTGTAGATTTAGGTGTGTAAGTAATACATACGCGAACTTTCAAAGGTAGATATAAAAATATATTTTACATAAATCTCAGGGGAAAAAGTCACTTATAATTTATCGAACATCAAATAAAAACTAGTCTCTATCGAAGAATATCGAAGCGGCTCGCACTCCGGGGCTTTCATCTTCTCTTTCAGACTCAGCAGTTATAACTTTTACTACCATAACTTCGATTGTTATAAGTAAAAACAGAACCATGAATGTTGCCATATTATATCTTTCTTGAGGCGTCGCGGCTCTGTCACTTTCAACCAATAACGATGTTAATATTGATGTAACAAGAATCGCCATTTCTAATTGTACACGGAGTTGAATTTTAACAACAAAAAAAACTTTTTTTTTAAGTAAAAGGATTTCGAAAGTTCACTATATTACGCTTGCAATTCACATAACCGTATTCCATTCTTCTAATATTCTCTCATGTAAACTCAATATGAACGCGCACTTTTCACTAAAACGTCTTTTTTAATCACTTTATTTAAATAAGTTTTTCGAACAACGGTTTAAATATTATTAAATAAAATCACTTGGGCTTAAATAATTCATTAATTTATCACAAAAATAATGACTTTTTCATTGAAACTTTTGCAATATGTACACTACGACAAATTGTGAACTAATATAACCACATGTGACTGATACTATTCAATTACACGAAATTTTAAGAAATTTTTAATAAAATACAGCGTCGGCGCGAGAGCAACGCTTTTGCACCGGCAGTTTGCGTTATGCGATTATGTCGACTAGATTGTGCTGTCTAAATTACGCAACGGGCAATTTAAACTTTCTCTTCTGTCCGAGGCGCCAATCACAATAAACGCAGCGTCACAAGAGCCGATTCACTTTTTCACTGATTCGGGAAAGCATGTCGCGCGAGCCGAGGAATATTCTCAAATTCGGCCCGAAAATTAAGCGCCAGCTGAGTTTCGCGCATCGAGCTCTGGTGGCCGACTGTTTTGAAAGTGACAACGGCGCTCGAGCGGTCTGCTGGAACTCCCCGGGTGAAGAAGCCGATGGTAGGAGTTCAGTCTTATGTCATAAAGTGCGCCTGTTGGACCGGCTTTGAGAGCTCTCGGACCCGATTAAGCCTTACTTTCACTAATTTTGGGCGAGAGCCGCGACTGGAAATGTGGGTTCGAATCGTGCGCTCCAGATTTAAAAATAAATCTGACGAATGCATCGCGAGCTACACGGCGCTTTATTGGAAGGAGTGCTTAATTTTTTTGAGACAAAAATTCTGAATACGTTTAATTAATAAATTAATACACACAGGCCCACCTGTTTTTCTTGCTTCTTCTGGGCAGTATTGTCCTCGGAAAGAAAATTTTCATATGGTTTCGAAACAATTTTCGGGCGGGCAGACAAATGAACTTTTTCCTCGATCCGCGAGCTGTTAAGGTACAATTAAACTCTTAAAATACGATGTTGAATTACACCGTATATTCTTGAAGAGAGTCAAATAATCGACTGGTCGGAACGGTTACCTTTTAACAATGAACAGAGCGCTCGGGTTGGATGACTCCCCCTATGCCTACCCAACTGACACGTAGTAGCTTCCGGCTTCCCTTTTGTTATATACGAGACACCTTTGTTTTTATATGGATCAGCATCGAGTGTTCTAAAGCGCTCCTTCGCTCGCCGTTTACTTTTAAAGACTTTGACGGAACGCGTTCTGAATTTAAAAAGCTTCAGCATGCCATTCGCGCTGCCTGCATCTTTTAGTCTATTCGCACGCTTAGCGCCTTTTCCGCTATTATATCCGCATGCCGCTAGAATGTACAAACATTATATTTGATATTGGCACCCAACTTAAAGAAATAAGACTTATGGGGATCGGATTTCTCGCGTCGGTATCATTAAATTTTTCCTTTCCCGATCGTAGCTTTTATTACAGCTGTTTATTGAGTTCGCTACATCGACTAATTAGGTATACGTGTATGTATCGCTCGCTTAATTATATCACATTTATTTTGATTACAAGCGATTGCTACTTTATCATCGGCGTTGGAGGTAAATGATGTAATTATGATCTTTTCATCGGACCGATAAATTGCATTTGTCCAGGAAAAGAAAACAAATTTCTTCAAATTAATTTGGAAAGACGCAATAAAAGTAGCTGTTTTCGGTAAGTTTCAGCAAAGGTAAAAATGACCTAAAAATTTGTTAACATGCGCTAACAAATTTTATATATTTACCTTGAATTTCTTCCAGGAAAAGAGCAATCGACAGTTTCCGTCGGTGTCAATAATCGACAATAAATATGTACGTTGATGAGTTCAGATGTATACTTTTGTTATCTTTTTGTACTATTTACACTATTTTTTGCACGTTTTCTTGCAAGACAAACTTTATGTAGACGTCATTATGCGTTACATTTTATTTTTATAAAATAAGTTTACAGATTTTATGCGAGACTCGATAATTTATGAGTAAGTGCACAATTATCTATATCAGATTGTCTATTGATGGACGATTCGGAAATTTACACTTTCAACAAATGGATTCAATTGGATTCATGGCTCAATACTTTTAATGTACTTGCCCAAAATAAAAGAAAAAAAATATTTACAATGCATATAGGAATCACGGTATTTATGTTATAAATAAAACTCTATTCGGATTACCTTCACCTACTGAAATCTTAAGTCCTCGATTGTGTTTTACGTAATTTAAAATTCCGAATCTTAATCTGGGAAAATTGTTAACTCTAAACCATTTATGTAGGAAATTTACTTTGATTTGAAAATATTTCTAGTAAAATGTGGGACAAATTCTTGATTCACTTTACCCAACGAATCCGAATTCCTATCAATCCATGTCGCTCCCTTGCAAGGTTTAAATTTGTCAGCACACAAGAATCGTACGCTTTAAGCACACTTTAGCATTAAAAAGTGTACAGTTCTTATGTGCATAAACCGACCCATGCCAATCTGTCGGTATACGTCAAGATATAGTATTGAATATTTCAGACAAAAAGCTCAAGATACGTCTTTCGATAAAAGTACTAAAAAGATTTAATCTAATAATCGCAAAATGAATCACAATCAGTTCAATTAAAGCACCAATCGCAGAATAATATGATAACCGCTTTTTACAAAAGCCGCGACTAACAAGCATAAATAATGCTCTCTTTTACTCTGAAATAGGCTTTATCTTGTACCGTAAACATTATAATCAAAATAATCTCGCATGGCAAGTAGTTATGAAGAGTCGGAGGGTAATAAGTCGGGATAAAAGCTGCTCACTTGGCGCAAAACTTTCATTTCGCGTTTACGCTCAAAACGTTCGACAGTACCATGACATCAATATCAGTTCCTGTAAGTACTTGTACATACATAGTTTTTAGTAATTACACATTACTACTGAAAATGTTCGAAAGTAGACGCGACGCTGTACGTCGATACATCCGACATTTCTTGGCGCTTTTTGAAATTTACTTCGTATCCTTGCGGTAAAATGTGTATACGGTGGCAAATTTTTTTTAAATATATACAAGAAATTTAGGCTGTGTATAAAAGTGTATCACAATGTAAATCTATTTATAGCTTACCAAAGCAGGGATATTGGTATTATGTTTGTGTGCGATCATGGTTATAAATAATCCGTCTAGACAAAGTGTTTACAAATTTAAAATTAGGATAATGGCTGTATTATTGCTTAACAATATGCTTAACAATATTGCATTGTTATACTTTTTAATTTAATTATTACTTTGTAACTTTTTAGCTTTAATATTTTTTATAATGTTATTTGCGTATAAATGTTTGAACAAAAGTACAGTAATTCCCCAAAAGCATTGTGAAAAATCTGAGAAACTCAAAAATAAAAAATTAAATTTGATTCTTTCAAAAAATGTCCCCAGCAATGAATTTCGAATGAACCGCGCCAGTCGGATTACGGATAGCCAGTGTGCGCAGGCGTCAAGAGACTAGCAAAAATAATTATAGTTGCAGAGATCAGTATGTCTATGTAAGAGCGAGGCTGAAAAACTTGGAAAATCAATATTTGTGAGAGTCCAACTGCAAGGTATTATTTATACGCACCGCGTCGGTGCGTCCTTTTTGCGCAAATTATTGCGAAAATCGAAGAGGCGTATATAAAACGTCATTAGAGAGAGGCCTGGCGAAATCGACGCACGAAACACATTGTAGATAAACGCTGAGCCATAAATTAAAACCGTTTTGCTTCTTCGAGAAAAATTTAATTACTTCGCCAATAATTGACAGATTATTTATTCCATAAATCAGTAGGGAATACCAGTAATTTGTGATTAGATGCATACGGCCCAAATGCTATTGCGTGATTATGTTACTAATAAAACTTTTATGTACTGATTATTCTAATAAATTCCAATTTATTACTTGACGAAAGAAGAATGTAATATTTTTTTTCTTAAATAGCTTAATTATTGCACATTTTTTTATTTATTCAGTAATATTATTAACTTCTTAATTTCAAGATTCAAAGCTTTGTTAAAACAATATTATGGATGAATGCGATATAAGAATCTTATATCAAATTTTTCCCTTAAGGTGAAACGAGCATGAAAATTTTGAGAAACTAATAAGTAATCCAATATTTTAACTTAGCAAAGTAAATTTATTAAGAAAAGAAGTACTCAAATATTCAACAGTGAATTAAAATTCAATTCAAGCAGACTTCTTGTTCAAAATATTGCTTAATTTTAAATAAAGGATCTTGAGAAACGTAACTTTAATTGTCAATTTTTGAGGATATAGAATTTTAAAATTATATCGTATAAAATTTATAATAAAAACGTAATCATCGTGGAGTTTATATGTCACTGACATTACATACGATTATCAATTAATCTACTTATCACTGAGGGTACTTAACGATACTGGCAACTGAACCTACTAAAAATTTAATAAACTTTATTTAGGAAGTACCAAAAGTGAGAAAAACATTCTTCAGTGAACTTCTCGAAAAATTTAGATCGATTAGTATTAGACTGGCTTGAATTAGTTTTTTATTGTATTTTATTAAAATATAGATCTTACATATTTCTGAAAAAAATGGTAGCAATTATATAATTTAACTTTACATTTTTTGCAATATGGTAGAAAAAGAGGAAATCAATGTTTTGTTCCGATTTGAACTTTGATGCGAGTCATTAAAGCTTTCGATGGGTTGTGCAAATATTTGAACTTTTTGATTATTTAAGAGTAAAACACATTTTTTCGTCAAAAAGAATATTTTTAAAGATTTGGCAATCATTTTATTTTTAGCAATACAGTCATTATGATTAAAACTTATCTCATAAACAGTAAATGATTTAAATAAATAAACATCTTACAATTTTGTATGCAATATAAAATTCTTTTAAACATATGTTAATTTTTAATTAAAAAAATTCTTCTATTTCAACTTTCTACTTTCTACGAAGACTTGAAACTTTTAGATCTTGAATTCCACTAGATTCCATTAAAAAAAAATATAAGTAAAATAAAATTAACATAAAAGGAAGAAAATTGCAGCCGTGTGCCTTGAAAAGGTCAAGTTACGTTAGGAGTTATTTTAAGAAAATTCTTGATAATGATATCACTTAAATCGTGAAAAAACCTTAATTGGTTTCAAAATTGTATTACTTCGCTATTAAGCCACTTTCTTATTGGACAATTTCAAGTCAAATCTTTAAAATATTAGCAATTATTTTTTTAAAGTTTCTTGAAATACCACTAAAAATTTTTGAACCTTTCTTATTTAAGTATTAAATTATACTTGCGGCTTCTTCCATTTTAGAGATCCGTTAAATCGTTAGTTCAAAAACCTAGAGTATTCTTATTAGTTATTAAATAAACAATTCGTAAGAGGAAAAAATTGCATCAACTACAATACGAAAAAGATTGCCAGCATCATATCAGGTATCAAAGTTATAATAAAATCAAATCACTATCAGAAAAAGAGTAACGAGCCAGGAATTCATAAACCGATAAGTGCTTGGGAAAGAACATAAAACCCACGTCATTTCGGAATTGAAACATTCTTCATTTTATATTAGTAAAGTAGTTAAAGCTTCTTCATGTGGAAAGATGCATATCCAGTGAATAACTTCACCCGCCAGCGATCGATAATTTTAATTATTTTAATTCGCATTAATTAAAGTGAAGTTCCCGAGCAAGATTTATTTGAAATTCAATTACACTTTGTTTAATGATAATCTTATACTTAACTCGATGTAAAATTACTTTTATACGACGGCTTTTTCATTCTGGCACGGAAGCATATCGATCTAACGCGTTCTGTTCGGCATAAAGTGCCAGAAGATTCCAGCCGGCAATTGTACATAATCAGACCGTGCAAGCTCAGCATCGAGTTAAACGAAAGCATTCTCATTCGAAATAACTCTCGAGGCGCTTTTGCGCATGAGCGCGGACGTAAGGGTTGTTAAGAATTAGTCTGCGCAACAGTGCTCGCAAGTGGCAGCTGTCAATAGTGACGTTGGCCATTGAGATGTAGAAGTCGGGGTAGTCCCGAGAGAGAGAGAGAGAGAGAGAGATCGAGCCAACCAAGGTGAAAATGGCATGAGGGAGCGGAAGGTTGTTTGGTCGAAAAGGAGCTGCTCTCGCAGCTCGCTCCGGGCTATCAGTTCGCGCAGAAGCACCGCGGGCGCTGCTGGTCAGCGGGACTCGGAGAGAACAGTGGAGAGAGAGGCCGCGGGCACCAGCAGGCCAGCTGCCGCAGCCGGAGCCGGCTAATCGTCGACTCAGTTGTCATTCGTCAAGCCTCGGCGTCAGGTGCCAACACGGACGGAGAGCCGCCGCCGCTAACGCCGTAATATAGGCAAATCGATATACATGTGTCGCTTTGGCATTGTCTCTCTCGTTCTCGCCTTCTCTCTCCCTTCTGTCCGCCTCCTTTGAAAGAGGCTCTCCGATTGTCTCGTCGCTTCCATTATCTCTTGTACTCTAAAAATACCCGTTCTTGCAAATAATTTTTCAAAAGGCAGAGTCAGCTCTCTCGCTCAGCTCCGCGAGCAGCGCATCATACCCATTGGCAGCATATTTTAAGTACCTTGTAACGTCGCGCAGCGAGGCGCCTGCGCACTGGTGCGCATTTCGTGAGCACGTGGAGTACGCACTCCAGGCAAATGAGAATGAGACTTCTATTTGCGTCGAGATTTTCGTGCACTGCTTCGTCCGAGTAACGAAACGATAGGCTGAAAAAGGAAGGAGGGGGGGAGCAGAGGCAGAGAGACGGACAAAGACCGAACGGACGAAGGGAGGGAGCGCGAGAGAGAAAGAGATTGTCGGAATTATCGCAGTCGGCGGTGGGAGGCGGAAACTATCTTGTCCATATAACAAGTGCCAAGCTGTATATTTACAAAAGATCACAAATGTTAGCAGCGCGTGATAGCGTCGCAGTCTGAGGAGCGAGGTAAGTCCATCTTCGAAATTTTTAAGCCTGCACTTGCCTCTCATTTCATTCGATTTCTCTCTCACTGTGCGGGTATGCTTCGAAAGAAAAAGAACGACGCGAAATTACGATAATAGCCGCCCCGTATCTAGGGCACTTTTGATAATCGCGGAGTCGAAATCGAATATCAATCGTTTGGCTTTCAGTCTTTCGCAACTTCTGCATTGACTTGTGAATATTGCTAAAATTTTTGCAGTTTCAATCCGTCGGTTTTTCACGTGTGTCACGTCTCGGTGTACGCCAAGTTTTCAAATAAAGATAAGCAGTCTCCGCGAAAAGGTTGACTGGACTTTCTTCGATCGAACGTAACATTTACGAATAGATTTAAGATAAAAGTTTAATCGAAAGCGGGCAAAAGGACAATAAGAGAATTACGAGGTTAAAAAAAAGCAGGAAACTACTTGCGCGCAGCTTAAAAATCGTCTACATCGTTTGTCTTAAATTAAATATATAATAACATCAGCAGCTACATTGAGAAATTCAAAACTCAGCATAAAATCGAAGAAAAAAATTGAACCAATCTATTTTTCATTCAGAAGCTTTACTATAATAATGAACAGTTGCGCTACCGCGTCACTTGATTTACCGATATTCTTGTGACATTCTTGTCGCAGATCATATTTTAATTCAAAAACGTGTACAAAGGACTCTAGTGTTCTATTACTTGGCTTAATAGATATTGAAAATTGATAAGGCTAATTAATTTAAGAAAACCCGCGAGCTAAAATAAGGATGAATAATTGCTGCTCGTAAAAAAAACTAATATCCATAAAGGCAAAAGATTTAAACAACGAGCCACTATGGAGCGGAATTTATATTTTCTAAATAAAAACTGCTTTGACAGTGATTTTAGTATACGCATTTTATAGCTGTCTTTCTCTGGAATAAAAGAAAATATTATCAAACTTCTTTGTTACTTGATGCGCGCATTTACGTAAATTAAAGTAATAAAAACAAAACATTCAAAAACTATATTTGTGTTTGTAAACTGTAAAACTTTTAAGTATTCCCAGCAATCTAGAATTTTCTGAGACTTCTTTTCGTTATAATAGGTAGCTATTAATCCACGATAAAAAAATGATAACAACTTTGAACACAATAATTATTGAGCGTCGTAGAAACTATTTTGTAAAATACGAAAACAGTTTGTCGGCAACAACACGATAGAAACATGTTTGGTTCTCTTAGGAATAAAAACACGCTATATTCGGAAAATGTTCGTTTTCGCGTGAAGATACTTCGGTGGTGATACATCAGGCCTATACTTCGTGGATAACAATGTTATATGGAAATGTACATTTGTAAATTACAAAAACTTCATTTCAAATAAAAGATCTGTCTCGTACGTAAAAACAAGCATTTTACTCGTGTATGCAGATACTACGTAATGTCATGGACAAAATGACCGAAAAGTCTTTTTTGATCTTGAAAGTAAGGATATCTCAAAATCCTGACGTAATCACCCAAAACAAAGGTCATATTCGTGTTTAGCAGATGGAACTACAAACGGACATAGATAGTTTAGTCTATCGTACGTACTACTTTTTATTGTTTGTCTACCTGTGTCATCGATTTACGACAAAGAAACCTCTCGCGAAATCGAAAAATTAATTTATGAAAAAAATGACGTCGTAATTTTCATTTAAGATTCTGGATTTAACGTAAACTTTAGTGTACAGTTTAAAAATGAAAATGAGCTCCTCGCTTTTTATGAAACTTACAGTGTCGAGATATCCGTAGAGGCACTCTTTTTAGATTGTCAACTTGAAAATTCGATATTCAAGATGACCGACTAAACGCTACAGGCTTAA
>JAWWEM010000044.1:6446577-6479071 GCA_035582935.1 Ormyrus thymus | reverse complement strand
GTATTTTAGCGACATAAACAATTTCTTTGTTTAGCATGAATTTCCAACCCAAGATCCAGACTGACGTTGTTGCATTGTAATGTCGTATAAAAAATTAACTAAGATATTTAAAACTAATAAATGAATAAAGAGCTGCATATGTATTCAGAATGAGTACTTAAATATAATTGGATTTAAGATAAAAAGTTTTAGGTTATAAATTTCGGTAACTTTAGAATTCATTTGGAATTCTTCTAGAATTCTTTACGCACTCTTTTTATTAATAATATTAATTCTTTTTGAATTCATATGGAGTTCTTTACGAACTCTTTTTATTGAAAATATGAATTCTTTTTGAATTCATATGGAATTCTTTACGAACTTAATTTTTGATGTTATGAATGCTTTTAGAATATCCCGTGATTTCCAACTTAGTGACATAACCTGAATAACTTTTGAATGCAAAATGAATACTTTCTGATTAGTTACGGGCATTAAAAATGAATTCAGATTTTTTTTGGGGCTACATAATGAATTCATTTTTAACAGTTTTTGCCTTCTGGGTAAGCCTCTATTGCAATTCCTACAAGATTGCAACATTTCTCTGTGACTTCCTTTCATGTCTTTCCCCGGTCTCGCCTCGTCTGCCGCAGGCCTGGGGCTGTGGGTCCCTCTTGCCTCCCCTGCTCCCCCCTCCCCCCGGCCCACCAAGGGCCATCGGGGGGCCGGGGGGCCTCCACACCTTCCTGTCTGTTCCAGATTAGGGTTTCACCGGTCCCGCTGGATGACGTTCTCCACTTTTGTATTTTAGCGCCACGCGCTCGATTGTTGATGGCCGCATAGAGTCCCTCTGACGCCACTAAACGTAAAGAAGAAGAGGTAAATAATCAACTCAAACACAGTATCGAACATTATTTTATACCACGAGCGCCGAAAAGTCATATCAAAGTTGTGATTTTGAGGTTAGAGTGGAATAAAAATAGTTTCCGAGCGGACTAGAAAAGCAATGTGGCGTCCGTGTATCAGGGACGTACCGAAATGTGGCGCTTACAAGGGAACATAACAATATAATAATTTCTTTGTTTTATTATTTTTTTGATTGATTGATCACTTACGCAATAAAAAGTTATGTAGACTATTATTTGAATCATATTCAAGGTGTTCTATGTACAATAAGTGTATAACATCTATAGGGCTCCTCGTTTGGTACAGCATCAAACGCTTAGGCACTAACTTCTATGTATATATTATATATATATATGTTTGTGTATACACGCAGTTTATTCAAAATCAGCTGACTTGAAAATTTATTTCAATCAGATCATGTATACATCTTATTTATTAGTATTTATTGAGCATTTATATCATTAAATAATTAACAAATCGATAGATATTACATTGTTTAGTTAATTCTTGTGATAATTATTATAAGAGTATGTATTCATGAACATAGAAAGTGCTTTCATTTCGATCTTAATTTACTCATAATTTATGAATTATTTATTATAAGATATTTTATGAGTTATTTAAAAATATACTTATTTCTGTCTTTTTGAATTAAAAGATTATTTTTTGAATTCCTCAAAATTTTATTTGTGAAAATTTTTATTTTCAATTAACATTAAAATACTGAAAATCAAGAAAAAAATAAAAATTTTTTACTTAAGATTTCTAAGAAGAATGTTATTAGTTTATGTTTATCACAAATAGTGTACTAAAAAATTTCTTATGAGCTCTTTCACAAATGTCCTTGAGTCTTGATTTCTCATGGTAGTTTTTACAGGGTCATTTACTCTTGTAAAGTGTACATTTTTTATGCACATATATTGTGCTGTACAAAGAATTACTAAAGCTCACAGTACTTCTTTGATAGCCAAGTGGTTATCTCCTTTTTAGCTATCTTGCTAATATTTTATTGGATTAATACAATTGATAAACTTATTTTTGTAAGATATAAATTAAAAAGTGAAAAAAATTGTTTAAAATTTTACTCATTCTTTATAATAAAAATATGAATTATATTTGAAGAATAATTTTATAAAATTATGATTTTAATATTATTTTAGTATTCAATTGCCTACATATTTGGAAAAATGGCTCAAAGTGCAGCTTTAATAACTCGTTTAGTGGCATCATCTGTGACAGCAGCAAACAGAGCTGGTAAAATAATAAGAGATGTTATGAGCCAAGGAGATCTAAATATAGTAGAAAAAGGAAAAAATGATTTACAAACTGAAGCAGATAGATCAGCTCAAAGGTGCATTGTGACTTCGTTAAGTAAACAGTTTCCAAATATTACTATCATTGGAGAGGAAGGACCTTCAAACTGTGAAGTACCTGCAGACTGGATTGTTACTGATATGGACCAAGAAGTATTAAAAGTGACTTTGCCTCCTCATTTAGAAGATGTTAAAGCCGAGGATCTTTGCGTTTGGGTAGACCCTTTAGATGGTAGATATAAAAAAATATAAATACAAAACTTATATGATTATTTTTTTCACATCTTTTTAAATATATTTTAATTTCAGGAACATCTGAGTATGCGCAAGGTCTTGTTGAACATGTTACAGTATTAGTAGGAGTTGCTCTTGGAGATAAAGCAATAGGAGGTGTCATTCATCAACCTTACTTTAGAAATTCTGATAATGATTGTTGGGGAAGAACTATATGGGGTATAGATGGGGTTGGAATTGGAGGATTTAAACCGACTCCTCCTCCTTCTGGAAAACGAATTATCACTACAACTCGGTAAATTAAAAAAACATAAGACAAAATCACATAAAACATTTAATATTTATAACTTGGTTATAATATCAATAAAAATAACTATTCTCAGCTCACATTGTGATAATACCGTACAAGCTGCTTTGGATGCTTTAGAACCTGATGAAATTTTAAGAGTTGGTGGTGCTGGTCATAAGGTAAAATAATTATAAATTAAATAAACCTTTATGAAAAATTTAACATTTATTAACTATCAATAATTTTAGGTCATGCTTCTCTTAGAAGGTAAAGCTCATGCATATGTTTTTGCTAGTAAAGGATGTAAGAGATGGGATACTTGTGCTCCAGAAGCTATTTTACATGCTGTAGGTGGTACTTTAACAGATCTTCATGGAGAACGATATGATTACAATGCTAAAACTTTGTTTCCTAACAAAGGAGGAGTTTTAGCTACAGGCCCAGGGCAAGAACATCAATGGTTCCTTTCACGCATTCCCACTGATATAAAGCAAAGACTAGTGTAAATTAAAATTTTTACAAAGAATTTTATTGTTATACAGTAAAAATGGGTGTATATATATATATATTATATTTGTATATAAAGAACACAATCTTTCACCTTGAACTAAATACCGAAGCCTTCTAATTTTATTATTGCATTGCATAAATTAGCAGGTACCATCCCAGTCCTAAACTTGGCTTTTATTTTCTTAAATAAAATGATTCATTTAAAAATCTTCAATTAAAACTATTTACAATTTCGATTTCAACAAATTTCGCAATTCTCGGCGTAATATTTTTCCTGATGGATTCTTCGGAATTTCATTTAAAAACCTAACTCCTCCTCTAAGTTTTTTTGGGTTTGAAACTCGTTCTGTAAAAAAAGAGAAAATTTTCGTAAAAATACATTTATATCATGCTTTAAACTTTATTGTATAATAGTCAATTTTATAATAAATTTACCATTTACGTATTTTACAATATCATTAGCAGTCAGATTTGCATTAGACTGTTGAACAACAAATGCTATTGGCAATTCTCCAGCTTGTTCATCAGGTAAACCCACAACTGCAGCATCTTTAATACCTGGGTGTGTTAACAAAAGAGCTTCAAGCTCTGCTGGAGGAACTTGAAAACCCTTATATTTAATAAGCTCTTTTAATCTATCAACAATATAGAAATATCCATCATCATCATAATATCCTATATCACCAGTATGCAACCAGCCATCTTTATCTATTGTTGTAGAAGTTGATGCTTTATCATTACAATATCCTTTCATTATAAGATCGCCTTTAAAACACAACTCTCCTTCACAATTAGGACCTAAAGTTTTATCTGACCATTTCCCACTATCATCTACTGGTACAACTTTTGCTAAAATATAAAAAATAAGTTTATTAACAGATACATACTATTAAATCATAATTATGTTAAAATTTTTTTGTGAAATTTATAAATTAATTTACATGTTTTCACATCAAAAAGCTAGAATAATAAGTAATCAACGTACCTGAAACACCAGGTAGTAAAACTCCTACACTGCCAGGCTTATTAGAATTAAATGGTATTTTTAATACAGTTAGAGTTGACTCTGTCATTCCATAAGCTTGTTTAATAACTGGATTATTTAAACGTTTTTTTACTGCCTCTTCAATTTCTTTTGAAAGAGGAGCAGCTCCACAATAAATAATTTTTACAGAAGATAAATCATATTTATCAACTATGGGGTGCTTTGCTAAAAATACCATAAGTGGTGGAACCATCATTAAAATTTGAATTTTATATTTTTCTATAGTTTTTAAAAATGCTTCCTCGTTAAATTGAGAAAAAACTATGCTTGTACTACCAGCAATAAATCCACCTATTAAAAGAGAAAAACTATAAGAATGGAAAAATGGCAAGAGACATAAAAGTATATCATCTTCTGCTATTAATGCATCAGCTTTGCTTAAAACAGTTTGAATAAATGCTATATAATTTCTGTCACATAACATTACTCCCTTAGGCAGTCCCGTTGTACCACTTGAACATAATATAGCTACAATGTGTTCATTTGTATCGACAACAGGAACTTTAAAATTTTCTATGTTACTTGATGGAATATTTGCTATTAATTTTTCAACAGATGGTAAATTTGTTTGAGGATGATCAAGCATTAATATCAATTTAGGTGACCATGAAAGCTCTGTGATATAATTTCTTACAGATTTGAACACTTTTGGAGAAACTAAAATAATCTTTGGTTTTGAAATATTGATTGTATGTTGGAATTCCCTTTTTGAATATCCAGGATTTATAGGACATATTGTACCACCAACAAATAAAGTTGCACATGCAGGTACAGCCCAGCCTAAATTATTTTCACTGCAAATTGCTATTCGATCATTCACTTTCACTCCAATATTACGAAAATAAATTGCTAATTTTTTACTTTTGTCTAAAATCTGCTCAAATGTTAATTGTTCACCTGTTTCTCTTTGTATCTAAAAAATTACATGTACTCTACATTTATATGAATTTCATAATTAAAGAATTTGTTGTTAATTATCTTACTTGAGCAACTTTTGTTCCTTGTAATTCTATCTGATCAAGCATTATTTCCGCTAAGGTTAACTCCTTAGGAAATTCATAAGTAAGTGCCGGTCCATTAATTATATATGATTTTTCCTTCATCTTCCCTTATTTCTTGTATCTTATTTCTCGGCTGAAAATCTGAAAAAAAAGAGTTTTTAATTTCCACAATTAACGAAGAATGAAGAGCCGTCGTTACTGGCTGTTGAAAAACCACGAAACGTTACTGAAAAATAAAAAGTAAAAAAGTTCAATAAATAAAGTATTCAGTGATAAAGCTGATAACAATATAGCACATATATAAATAGCAAACCTCAAGCTAGCAGACGACTAATTAGACCAAAAGCAAAATAATACTTAGTGCGGTCGTTTCGACGTCAAGAATCGTCGTAGACGCACTGAAATGAGCCCGAAATCGACAAAAAGTGACTCAGTAAAGAAGAAAATAGCAAAATGTTTACTTTTCAGCCAAAACCGGTTTCGTGCTTTGTGTATAAAGAACTATTGCATGGTCTTTTCCTCGGAGCGCGTCGTCCGCTCTTATGATGGAAATGATGTGCGCATAAGGTAATTAGCGTTCTGCGCACGTGTGCGTGTGGTCTACGTTTGTATCATTTACAATCTTTTTCTTCAATATTACGAAGGTGCTATAATGTACACATGTGTGCAAGTCGGCCATCGACATGTCCGATGCGATTGTGTACGCTGATGTACAATGACAGATTAAATAAATTTTAATCAGCATTAATTTGATTCTGTCATGATGAGTCGGCTGTTATTTTTTTTTCGATCAATTAAATCTTTCTCTATCATTTTTGCGAAAGAACATTGTAACATTGTAAGCGTAGAGCCGAAAGTCGATTGCGTCTCTTTCTAAGCAATTCAAATCGAAATTGTAACTTGTCAAACAAATAATGTTTTTTTAGTATAACTATAAAATTTAAACTTTTTGTTTGAAAACAAGATTGAATGCTTTGATAAGTCTTAAAGGTATACTTTTACATATGTACATGATTTATACTTACGTGCTCTTTTTTCAAGCTAACATTTGACCTATCCTTTCACTTTTCTCTTGACTGACTATTGAAAAGATGTCATCTACCACTTTTATACATAAAGTTATTTTAAGTCCAAAACACTCATTAAAAACATTCCCGTTAATTGCCATATTTTTCATCAAAAATGTTAATAGTCCCATTCTATTAAAATAACTTAATATAATTGATAATAATCGTCAAGGAACTTTTCTAAATTAATTTAGCTTTAGAGAAAGCATAGTAACATTTTCTAGTTATTGATTGGTTTCAATATTAATTTTTTATTTCTTTGTAATGTACTTATATGTAATTAAAAATCTAAATATAAAAATATTGAAGAAAATGATAAATTAAAGGTTGTTAAAGGTTATTATCAAAGAATAAATGATTATCAATGATTTTATTTATTTAAAATAATATTTAATTTTGAAACAGTTACAATTGTTATTTAAATTCTAATGTTGAATTTTGAGGAATATGCACACCTCTTTTTTTTTATAAAATATTGTCTATTTAAATAAAAAAAATCTAAAAAATGCTTGACTAATAATTGCGCTTCTATTACAGCACAATTATGGCTTTAAAAAATATGTGATTCATGAAAATTCGCTTCGAAAATGTTTATTTTAACAAAACTTGTGTACAACGTGTATTTCAAATATTAAATGCTAAGTGAAAGTTCTGACATTCATAGCACAAAATTTGTACGTTTGTATCAAGTTGCCATTCCTTGAAAAATGAAGAAATATTTCGCTTAATTTAGAAATATTTATATATATATATATATATACTACTAACTAATAAGCAAAAGTAGTCATGTATAAAAAAAACAAATCACTTTGCTTTATTTAGCTTATCTTTTTTACATGTCTGACATAATGCAGTTGGACGAACTACATTATATAAAATACAACAATGCACGAGCAAATGGTACAAGTCGTCATTTCGCATCTACAATGTGCCTCGCCATTTATTTTTTCAAACAGTATAAAATTCGGGTACATTTATTTTGCCGCCCTCCCGACAAAAGTTACTGTTAGACTACAAAACTTGTACTTTCCTACATTTCATGCGAAGTAATTTTTTTTTATTACAAACGCCATTCGTAATTTCGAAACGAATAACGCTTTTATCAAACAGTGTAAATGGAAATGACAAGATTTAAACATACCCACTAACTATATTCAAGTTGACATATTCATTCGCTGTCAATTTATTTATACTCTTTTTCATTTGCTTAATGTACGTATCGAGATAATAACAAAGAACTTATATAAAGCTTTTAGTAGTAAAATGACATTTTTAAATCGTAATAATGGCTTAGTAACATTGCCCGTTCTTCCAATTTATCTTTAGCCGAGGATCCGCCAGCATTAATTCATTTTCGAAACGCCTCAGTCTCATTACTGCGTTTAATTTTGATTCCGGACAAATTAAACGCAGTTTTGTGATCACTGGGTGGATCTTCGGTATATGATAAATTATGTAAAAGAAAAAACACTTCTAAACTCGATTGAATAATCTACAGATTAAGGTTACATTATGTCGCTGCTAAGTTATGTTGGCTAGAATTAAGGGCACCTCGAGATGCGTAATGTATACGTTACTTCATTAAAGTATAATCTGTTCTCACGATTCCTATTTGTACACTTGTCCCTGTACACATTGTTATTTATCTCTACCGTGCGCGTCATTATTTACATTTTTATAATAAATTTCAATTAGTTCACGTCTTTAATTAATTAATTAATTAATTAATTAATTAGCATTGTCTTCTTTTTATACAACTATTTTGCATTTTTGAAATTGAATTTCCATCAGAACTGCTTTTTTGTCAGCTTCGTGAGTTGTAGCAATATCTTTGCTATTGTCAAGGCTGGATTAACCTACTCTTCAGTAAGTCACACTTTGTGTAGTTTTTTTAGATGACTAGATTCACCTTTTGTTATATCTGAGTTATACTTGTTCATCCAGCACTTCTTGTATTTGTTCAGGCATATCCCACACATGTAGGTTTTTATCTTTGCTGCCCGCGATTATCTGGAAATACAAAAATTTCTTTTTAATTCCAATATTTTTTCTTAAAATAAATTATTATTTTAGACAGAATATGAATTTCGAAAAATTCATAAATATTTAAGAAAAATTAATTTAAAAATTATTTTTTTCGTAAAAAATAATTGCTTACCTTTCTACCTACAAGTTCCATGCTTAATAACATATTTCCAGGTCCGGGAATACTGCAAATGAGACTGTTATTCTGTAAAAAAAGTTAAACAATAAATTTTCAATTCCAAAAATAATCAAAACCTAGCTATGAATCGAGTTATTTTACCCTTGTGTCAAAAACGTATATATTGCCATCGTAACATCCAGCAAAAAGCAGTTTTTCGTGTAAACACATGCATACAATACCAACACTCGCATTATACTGTGCTAATTGTTCGCCACTCTGAAACATACAAAAAAACGAATAAACTTATAAAAAAGCATTTAAAATATGACAACAAATAATACTATCCGTATTATTTATTTACTCAAATTTTCCTTCAATTCGCAGGTTTTTTTTTTTTTTTTTTTTGGTAAAATAAAATCAAACTTACAATAAAATCAAAAACCGGAATACATGTACTACTTGTTCCGCAATAAATCAAACTGTGATCCCGCAAAAGACTATAGATTGTGTAATTTTTCTGTCCACTAATAGTTCGCAGCACAAGTCCGGTAAGAGCATCTCGAATCATAAGTTTTTGGTTGCGCGAAGCAACTATTAGAACTTTCCTTGCTCCCTCGCTTGTAGCCTTTAATGCCATTACAGGCTTTTCTGATGACTGAATTGAATCTGGTTTTAAGTAACCAGACTATACAAAAAAGAAACATTAGTAAGTTTATATTAGTTTTAAACGGTTCATGTATACATATACAATACTACATTTAGATTATTTATAATACTGTATACACATACAATACTACATTTAAATGTTATTATTTTAATTTTATTATAAAATACCTTAATGTTAAACCGCGATATGCTTCCAGATTTTGTGCCTATAAAAATCGTACCCCAATTTTGATCCATACACTGAACTGCACTTCCTACTTCACTCACTTGCATTTCTAAACCAGTCTGTAAAAATTTATAATATTACTTTAAAATAAATTCTAATTTTGATCTAACATTTATTTGATTACTTTTATAATTGTATTTATTGTAAGATAATTTAAAGAACACAAAATTTTCGTAAAACCACCGAAAAAAAATATACCGATTTATAAGTCTCGATTCCAATAAACTATTGTAAATTTATTTTTTAATTTTGTTCCTTTTTTTTTATAAATTTTAGAAAATTTTCTCACCCTAAGATTGTAACATCGAAGACTTCCGTCTAACGATCCAGAATACAGAAGCTCTTTTCGAATGTCAGCGAGATCAAAACGTGCAATGCAGAGGCACGTTACCGCAGCTGTATGACCTCGGAAGATATTTAATAATGTATTGGTTGCTATTTCGTACCGATAAACCCATCCATCGTCACTTGCAGCCAAAAATGTGTCTTCGAAGACCTAAAAATCCGTATAAAAACCAACTATTTTTATCCTTATTCTAATATACTCTTCATTTTTAATGTCTCAGTATAAGTAGATCGGTCGTTGTTAATAAGTCTAGCTAAAGATTCTTAAAGCGTTATTTATGATTGCCCAGCTTCAATAAATGTTTACGTTTACTATTAAATTATTTTAAATTATGATTAAATTATTTATTTTATTTATTAGCATAGGAAAAGGATAAGGAATGTATATTAATGATTAAAAGCTGTAAATTCTACAAATTAATTCTAAGTTTTTATTAAAATCTACACTACGAACATGCTTTGCAATGTCGGTACGTCGTTCATTCTATAAATCAAAAAGAAAAAAACATAAAAGAATTTTTAATACAAAGAGAACAAAAATATAACTTTTTATATCTTTTTAAGCACGTCAAATAAAATTTTTATCCGCTTGCAAAATTTTTACTCAGTAAAAAAACAATATTATATTACAATCTTGAAAATTATATTAAGATTTTAGTATTTTTAAACGGTTTTTTTGGGTTTATCACAATCAGTTTAACGCTTATAATACGTCAAAATTGAGTTTTTTTACACTCTTTTCAAAAAGTTTGTCACAGTATAAGCCACAAGTTTGTTGCAGTAAAATTTCTAGTTTGTAACTGTCGTTATGTTTTAGTTTTATTAGATTTCTTTGCAGAGTTCCTCTTTACCTTAATATTTAAAATTGGACCTTTGTGATTTGTGTAAGAAGTTCTTTTAGGCTTCTCTTCATCCACTTCAGCGCTAGAACTGGCTTTTTCAATCTCATTAGTCTTTTTCGGAATGACTATTTTTTCTACAACTACTTGAGCTTCTGTCATTGACTTATCTTCTTTGTACAACTGATTTTTCTTTTCTGAAGGTGCTTCCACCAGTGAACTCGAAGTGGCGTCGTTAGCTATTATTTCAATATCGTTCGGTATTATTTCTTTTGATGGATCTCGTTTATTTAACGACACTTCGCATTTTACATTAACTTCCACTGGTATTTTAGTCAAAGGTGTTATTTTCACTTCAGCGTCATTGATAATATCTTTGTATTTAATTTTTTCTTCTGTTATTTCTATATCTTTTTCGGTAGATTTATTATTAATAGAGGTAATTTCAGATTCTTGTTCTACCATGTTATCTTTCTTATTTACAATTTCTTTTTGCTTAGAATCAATTTGTACATTTTCATATTCTAGCTCTGACTCTCCTATTTCTTTTTGTTTAGAATTTGATTTTGTTAATTTCTTTTTAGAATCTGAATTTAATTGTTTTTCTTTGAAAGATAAATCTTCTTTCGGTTTCGAACTTGATTTATCCAAAGATATTATTTTTAAATTTCTTATCTTAGAGATACCCGCTTTACGCAAAATACTGGGATGCACATTTGATTGAAGCAAGGTATATTTACAATCTATAATGCGCACTTTACAAGACTTCATTACTTCTTCGCTCATTGGTAATTTCCTTTTCAGATTTCGTTTGGTTTGAGTTTCAGTGTGGCGACTCTTAGTAGTCGTGGATGGTGGTCTTCTTCTTCGTTTTGAAGGTACTTCATTATCTGACTCGTTTTCTTCCATAATCCTCGGCAAGCGAGTTTTACTAGCACCTTTTACTGCAAAATCTTTAGTACTTTCTTCTCGAGTTCTAGAACTTCTCTGCCGCCTTGGCGCCGGTTGCTTTTCTTCGCTTGTTCTTTTTCGTTTTCTACCTCTTTTTTTACTAGATTTTTCAGCTTTAATATCTTCTTCGTCTGAATCATCAATATCTTTTAATTTAGATGATTTTTCGGAAGCACTGTCATCAATCGAATCTTTGATTTCTTTTGAATTTACTGACGTTTGCTTAGTTGATTTATCCATGACATCAGAAGTTTTCTCAATATTTTCATCTTCCACATCAACCTCAATGTCTGACTCTTTGCCACAAGCGGTTTGTTCATGAACTTTGTGTATGGCACTGTCTTTTGTTAAATAAGTTTCATTTTCAACATTATCTACGTTGACTACGTCTATCTGACTTTGGTCATCAACTATTGCAGTTTTTGTTTCAATTTCAAAATTATCTACGGTTTTCTTTGATTTTGCCTGTTTAACTTCTGCAGGTAACTCAGTTTCTCTTGGTGAAGGATAATTGGATCCGCTTCCCACAGAACTACAACTATCAACTACTTCTTTTGGTAATGGCATGCCTTCGTAAGTGAATGGAGTCATAATGTCTGGTTTACAAACACTTTCTTCTTCTGTAGCTAATTCTTGATCGGCTTGTTCTTCAAGATTATCTAAAACTACATATGGTGATCCTCCGTAAGTAAATGGAATATCTACATCATTGGAATCAGCATCTGCGTCAGAATGAACGGTATCAGTTGCCTTTATTTTGTTTATGGTAGGTTTTTCTACTGTTTTAGGAATTTTAATTTTTCCTACATCATTTGTCGCTTCATCTTTTTTCTTTTCAATTTCAGTAGTATCTATCTTTTTTACGCTTTCTTCTTTACTAGTATTTACACTTTTCTCTTCTTTTTTAGATTCGGAGTCTTTTTTAATTTTAATTTCATCTTTCAAATTGCCATCAGAAATTTCTCCCAATTGAACAATACTGTTTTCAACTTCAATGTTTTTACTTTTATTTGATTTTGTTTCTTCAACGATCTTGCTGTTTTCTTCAATTATTTTTCTATGGCCTTCTTCGATGATTCTTTTATTCTTTTCTTCATCTTTATTTTTGCCTGTATTTTCTTTTTTATCTGCTTCTACAGAAGTGGAACGTCTTCCTAGATTCTTAATAACAAAATCAATCGTCTCTTCATATCCTCGTAAAATTTCTTCAGGAACAGTGATTTTACTCTTTTTCTTAGTATTGTGTGTTACCAAATCTTCGCCAAAGTCAGAGGAAAGTTCAGATTCTTCTGCTTTTTCTGCAGGATTTAATGAAGACTTTAAAGATGTTTTCTTTTTCTTGGATTCTTTCTTTAATGATTCTTCTAAAAGTGCTAAACCTTTAGCAGGAGATTTTACAGAGTTTGATGCCTCATCAAAAGTGTCCATGGTACTGTCATCTGAATATATAACTGCTTTTTGAGAATTCTTCACCTTTTCTACAATACGTTGTTCAGCTTCTTTATTTTCTTTTAATTTTGTTTCTTTAAACAATTCAGTATTGGTTTCATCTCGTTCTTTTTTATCTTGCAATGCTTTACCTATTCTACTCTTAGATCTTTGATTAGTGGGTTCACTTAAATCTTCCATTTTAGATGCTTTAGCGGTCCTACTTTTAGGACGTGAAGCGAGGTCTAAAAATTAAGAATGTATCAAATATTTTGTTTTAAGAGAAAAAATAATATTAAACCCTTACCTTTTATTGATATTTCCTTCTCAGCATGAGTTGCATCTTTTGTATGTTTTTTCTTAGTATCTTTAAAAGTTTTACCAGCTCTACTTTTGGATCGAATAGTTGGTTCAAAAGTAATACTGTACTCTTTATTAATTGCACTTACTTCTAAATCATCATCAGAAATATCTTCAATTTGTTCCGAAACTTTTTTCTTATGTACTCTTTCTTCTTCGATTTTTAATTCTTTATCCATTCTACTTTGAGAACGGTTGGACGATTTGTTAACTGAAACAATTCGGACCCAATTTTATTATTTTTAAGTTTTTCAAATATTCGAACTTATTCAAATATAATTTGAAATCTATTTGATATTTCGTATAGCAAAAATTAATTATAAAGATTATTAAATAAAGACAATAGTCAAAATTTAGATATAACTGTTTTGCATACATAATGATGCAAACATGCTTTTGAATATATTATATTTAAATTAGATTACCTGTTTCTCTTGTAGCTTTAGATACTGTTTCAACATCAGACTTTTTATTCAGACTTTCTTCTCCACTATCAGAACCATCTTTTGTAGCCTTACCAGCTGGAGTTGTTGATCGGGATTTCAAGATTTTTTTAGCGTCACTCTTAATATCTTCAACGTGAGAATTGTCGTCGGAAAAGTCGTTTGCAATTGCTTCTGCAATTTGGCGAGCAATTTCTTGCGACTTTTTCAGCGACGATTCCTCCTCTGATTTCGATATTATTTCGGGGGACTTACTTTCGGAGCTCCGATAAGATTCTACTTCTACAGTAAGCACTCGATCAGTATCTAAACATTGATCATTCCATTCAAAAAAATGTTTTAATTTTTTACCTTTTTCATGGCTAGATGTAACCTCGGAAACTAATTTTTTCAGTTCTTTTTCATTGTCGCTTGACGAAGAACCTTTTGAAATTTTACGTATTCGACTCTTTGGACGAGAAACTCGTTGCGGAGTAATGCTGCGATCGCGATGGAGATTTTCAACTTCTGAATCCTCGTTTGATTTATTTGTAGGTTTCTCATTTTCAAACGTTAACGATTTTTTAACCTTTTCAACTTTGTCCTCTTTAGATTTTGAGCGAGAAAATTCTATTTATAAATAAGTAATTTACAAATTATTATGAATATAAATATTGGCTAAATTTTTTTATAAAATAAAAAGTACGAAATCTAAAAATCAGCATTTTTATTTATACATGTCATATGAATCTTACCAATTTTACTGCGACTTGAAACTGATTCTGCATCTGACTTTTTTTTACGGTCTTTATCACTATCACTATCCAACAATCCTTTTGAAAATATACTAGCACGACTTTTTGGTCGTTTATTTTTTTCATATTCATTGTCAGAGTTGTCACTGACTGAAGAAATACTTTCTTTAGATTTTTTCTTTTTCTTCTCTGCTTTTCCTATGCTACTGTGAGGTCGTTGAGAAGATTCTGTAAGATAATTGTTAGACATTTCAAAATTTATTACAAATTAACTTTATTCACAATTTAAAAAATTTTTTATAAAAATTAACTATAAAATGTATAAATTTCAATTCTATTTAGAAAAAATAGTTAGAAACTTATGTTGTTTTGTATAAATACCTTTTTTGTAACGGCTTAAGGCAGATTCAGTATCAGATTTTCTCTTTTGATCTTCAGAATCGCTGTCTTGTAAATTCTTAGATAATTTACCAATTCGGCTTTTTGAGCGTGGAGCTATTTTAGGACTTTTACTTCGTTTTTGTTTACGAGTTTCAATATCGGAATTATCATTTTCAGAGTTAATTTCTCTCCGTTTTGTTGACGTTTTCTTCAATTTCTTTTCGCCTTTACCGATTCTACTCTGAGTTCGGAGCGTAGAATCATTAGTTTCTATATCGGAGTTATCACTTTCAGAGTTAATTTCTCTCCGTTTTGTTGACGTTTTCTTCAATTTCTTTTCGCCTTTACCGATTCTACTTTGAGTGCGGAGCGTAGATTCTATAAATCCAAAAATTTTATAAAATATTAACAATATTTTCAATAATTACTATTTTTACACTTACTAAATATTAAAAATTTAATGAGTTATAATATTAAACATATACTTTTACCTTTCTTAGTATGACTTAAAGCAGATTCAGAATCAGATTTTTTCTTTTCATCTTCAGTATCACTGTCTATCAAACTTTTAGAAAACGTACCAATTCGACTTTTTGGTCGCGAAACAATTTTAGGGCTCATACTTCGCTTCCGTTTACTTTCAAAATCAGAATCATCTTCAGACTTACCGATTTCTTTATTTTTTGTAGTTTTCAAGTTTGATTTTTTATCAAGTTTACCCATCCTGCTTTGAGGTCTGCGAGTGGTTTCTATAAAAAATTTAATTAATGTAAATATTGTTGTATGATAATATGTAGTAATAATTATTATTATATCTTTTAAGAAACTATATTAGTTTAAAATGAAGAATTACCTATTTTTGATTTTCTTTTAATACTTTCATCACTATCTGAAGAATCTTTAGAAATTTTACCAGCTCGACTTTTGGAACGAGCAGTTTTTTTCAATATTTTTAACTTAGTGACTAAATCTATATCTGATTCACTAGATGAATTGTTTTGAGCTTTTATTTCTTTATCAGATTTAGTCAATGATTTATCTCTTTTAAGCTTATCCATCCTGCTAGGAGATCTTTGGCTGGATTCTAAAGATTAATCAAAATTTTAATTACTAATTCTCAACAAAATCTTCAGTTTTATATTTTTTATATACTACAAATTCTTTTCTTACCTGTATTTAATTTTTTATAATTATCAGAATCTCGATCAGAGGTGACGTTAGATGAATCCTTTAATTTTGAGCTTTCACGACTGGTATTACGTTTAGAAACAGAATTTTCGATTTCTGAATCATACTTGTCAGATCCTTTGGAAATCTTTCGCATTCGACTCTTTGGACGTGGGACATATTCTATAGTATCGCTAACTTTTTCATTCCTTTTCTTTTCATCAGATTCTTTGTGCACTTTACTACTCTTTCTATCTAAAGAAGTTTTATGAAATGATTTTAATTTTTCTTTTTCTACTGACCGTTCACTTGATTCTGAATGTCGATGATCACTACTAGATCTATCCTTCAATTTATTTTTCTTTTTCTTTTTCTTATCTTTATTCTTTTTGTCTTTTCGTCGGCTTTCATGACGATGATCTGATTTTGAGTCTTTTTCAATGGGAAAGTTTTTTTCAGCAGTATCAGATTTTTCCAATTTTATTTCTTGAATTTTGGACTCATCTTCAGAAATTTCTTGAATAAGCTTCTTTTCATGTTTGTACAAAGGAGTGGTAGTTAAATTTGGCATCATAGGCACGGTAAAACAAGTAAAATCTATAGCAGAAGGACCTGATGTTTCACCAGGCTTGTTCGTTTCATTTGCCACCAAATGCTTGTTACCCTCATTTTCTTTATCAAAATCTTCATTATTCAGTCTATCATAAAGTTTCATTCTTTCTTGCATAAGATTAATAACATGTTGATCTATTTCAGACAATCTTGAAACAATACTTGCTCTAGTTGTCAATTTCTCATTAGTCAAATTTTCTATACCCATGCTAGTAGGTATATGAACTTGACGTTCATGCTTGTGTTTAGTTTTTTGTTTATTATGAATTTTGTGCAAATTTTTATCTGAATTGTGCTTATGCATTTTTAATTTACTAACCATGTGCTCCACGTTTTCAGATTTTTCAAGTACAACTATGGGCGTTTGTCTGTCAATTTCAATGACATTCTTAGAAGTTTTCACATAGTCATTTTCTGTGTCATTTTCAACTTTATCATCTTGCTCTATTGCTTTTGCAGAAATATCACTGTTTTTGTGAAAATCATCATTTTCCACGTCTTTTTCTTTTAAGTCCCTATCGTTGCCTTCTGTCAGAACATCCACGATTGTTTTAACATTTTCCAAAGAAGGTGTTATTGTCACTTTATCACTCACACTTTCGTGTTCAACTGTTACCGGCGAAAGTTCGTCCGCCACGTTACGCACTATCGTTGATAAAACTTCGCGCTTTGCTACACTGTCTTTGTCCACACTTTTATTGACCTCTACTTCTTCAAACACATTCAATCCCACGGAAGCGACTTCGGTATCTTTGTCTTTGTTTTCATCATGCAAGTATTCGACTGCAGCATTGACTATATCGATCTCTGGTTTTTCAGGTCGTTCGGCGATACTTTGTTTTTGTTTTTCTGCTGCATAGTGTATATTAGAACAGGTCGTGGCGAGAGATACTGGCACATCAATTCTGTTAAGTTTTTTACTGCCATCTTTGCCCACGTGAATGATTGTTATAGGAGTCTTCAAAACCGTTTCAGATATCATAGTTGGACGAGGTCGCGCTGCCACAATTGCGACGTCAGTAGGTTTGTCCTTCTTTGGGTCGGTAAGCACGCTCACTGACTTACCATCAGGATTAAGATCCGTAACGGCAGCCACGTGTTGTTCAAAGACCGGTACTTTTTCATCTGCATTTAATAACAGAAGTGATGTTTCAATGGAATCTTCCAAATTCACGGGGATTGGCTTTTCTTGAATTAATGTTGGAAAAATATTGCCCTCGGCTATTAAACCTGAAATTTCTTCTGGTTTTGGATCATTCAACACCTCTAAAATGGGTGCTAATTCTTCTATTTTATCCACTTGCTCTGTGGTTTCTTGTAATGCAGTTTCACTTTGTTCTTCAGAATGTAATAATTTAAGATTTTCTGTCTTTGACAGAAAAGCTGGATTTTTAAGTAACACTGATTCAAATTCTTGAATGTCGTCTGGTTGAATTGTTTCTTCAGGTTCTGGAGAAAGTGGAGATTCAAGTTCATGTTCTGATTGCCTTGCTTTCTGTGACTCTTCATCTATTACGTAGGCTTGTGGAGATGGTTGCAATTCTTCATAATGTGTGTCTAATTCTAACGCTGAAGAAATACTGTCTGCTGTATCCTCTTTTATTACTTGTGGTTGTAAGTACGTTGTTTCTTTAAACAGTAAAATATTTTTATCATTTTCTGAAATTTCTTCATGATGTGAAAGAGGTGAATTAGAAATATCTTCGTACAAGGGCTCGAATATCTTTTTGATAGGCTCAAGAATCGTATTTTCACTAGAAGAAATATTTTGCACTGGAATTTCAATTTTTGTGTCAGCCTGTTCTAAAACAGCAGATATTAATTTTTCACTTTCTTGATTAACTAATTCTGGAATACTGTTATTTTCTTCTAATTCTGGCAAACACTTTTCTTGAAGTATATTTACAGAAGCTATTATGTTGATTTCGTTGGATGTATCTATTGCAGGTGATTCAGTGATTTCTACTTGATTTTTATTTGTCTGTAATTGTTCTTCAAGATTACTGAAATCTTGTATTTTTGTAATTGAGAGAATGTTTTCAACAGCATTATCATCAATATTTTGTGATCTAATATCAACTTCACTTATAAATTTAGAATGCAAATTAAATGATTCTTCTTCCAAAGTTTTCATTTCTGATGTATTTGACAATTCATTAGACTGATCAATAGGTGAACTTTCTTTAACTACTTTATCTTTTAAATCGAGTTTTTCAAGCTCTGTATTTTTTTGTCGATCGATTTCAGTGTTTTGTGTTTCTTCAATAACAGAATCATCCATCAGTTTAGTATCATTTAAATATCCACTATCAGTTTCCTCTAGATTACTAGACTTTGATGTGTTTTCAAGTTTTTCTTCTTCAATGATATTTTTATTTACTTCAGTATTCAACATTTGTATATTTTCATCTTTCTGATTTTCGTTATTAATTTCTTCGTCCATTCCAGTATTAATCTCGTCAACGAAATCCTTTATCAACAACTCCAGATTGTCAAGATCCAGCTCTTCTTCTGTAGGCATTTCCTCTACTATAGTAATTACATTACTCTTTTTAGTAATAACAGGTTTGAAGGGGCTATTAATGCTTGAAGAAGATGAGGCATCCATGCTAGAAGTCTCTCCTAGTTCTAAAATTTTCGAGGGTAATTTTATTAATGACTCATTAGGTGGATTAAAGGCAGGCACATCATCAATAAAGGTTGTATTTGCTGCAACAGCGGTGCCCTGCGCGATTTCATTGGTAAGCACGTCCTGCAATGCACTGTCAATGGGATTAATTGCATCCATCTCAAGAGGAGCGCATTCACTTGATAGTTCAATTTCGTTGATAGTGAATATACCGTCGGTTTTGAGGTCATCCTCGTCAATCACTGCGGTTTCGAAGAATGGATCTTTGAGAGAGCAGGGATTTTCATTTCTTCCACCGAGTTCGTCAATTTCGGATAAAAGAGGCGCTGTGCCCATGCCAATGTCAATGTAGTTATTGATTTCTTCATCTGGCACAGTGTCCGGCAAGCCGTCGCTCGTGAGTAGTGGTTCCATTAAAAGTTCGTTCTTTGCTACAGCCACAACATCCAGCGAGTCAACGACTTCTGTTTCAATGCACGAATTATCGACAGGAACCAGCACTGAGCCACTCGCATACTGTTTAACATTTGCGGTGTCTTCAGCTTTTTTAGTTTTATCGAGCGTACTCGTTTTCGTATCGGGTGTTGCTTGAGATTTTTTCAACAAATCTGATTTTTCTTTTCCCATTGGCGACTTTAATTTTAATTCTTTATTGCCTTCAGACTTGATATTCTTAAATTTATGACCATCTGCTTCGCAAGCCTTGCACACTTTTTTCTTTTTCTTTAACTTATCTCCAGATTTACCATCCGACTTTGAATGAGGTTGAGAATGTCCAGCCGCACACTTAGTAGGGCTGAATTTTTCTGGGCTCGTAGTATCAGTCGATGATTTGGCTGTTGTTTTTCCAGCTTCATCTTTTTTCGCAGATTTGTTTTCCTTTTCAAGTTGATTAGTCTTTATCCTTTCCTGAATACTTGTTCGCTTAAGTTTAATAGCTTTAGTACTTACTTTGTTAATTTCAACAGCTTTTTCAGTCTTAACTGTAACGCTGTTAGCTGTTAGTGTTTGTTTAGTTACATTTTGAGACTCTGTAGATCGTTGTTTTGCAGGTATATTAAGAAGATTTTGGGTGAGCGATACAGGATTATTCTCGAGTTTTTTGATTTTCTCTTGTTCTTTCTTTTGGCGTTCAAGTAATCGCGCTTTATAGGCTTTAATATCAAGCTTTTTTGGTTTATTAGGATCAACGGGCTTATTAGCATCGGCTTCTGAAACAGCTAGAGTTGTTTTCGAAACTTCAGTTGTTTCTTTTTCGGCATTTGGATGATCATCAATAGGTTGACTTATCTCTGCCTGATTAGTATTTTCGTGTGCTGTCAATTTATCTTTTGCGCCTACATTTTCTAACACGGTACTGTCAATCTGCAAATTTTCTTTGCAAGCCTTCTGTATACTTTTAGTAATGACATCTTCAGTATTTGCAATTTTAGTTTCACTAACATTTATTTGTTTTGTCTTGGCAGCTACAACTTTAGTTTCTTTTGCTTCTGCTTTTGCTTTAACTACAGTCGTCGTTTTAACCGCAGGCGCAATCGGGGTTGACGTTGTGGTAGCTGTTTTAACAGTAACTGTTGGAGCAGCAGCTTTTTGAGAAGCAGCAGTTGAAGTAATGACTTTTCCAGTAACAGCTGAAGCAGCGGCTTTCTGTGTGACAACCGCAAGTTTCTGAGTAGACTGTACTGCAGTTGCAACTTTAGTAGCAGTCGCAGTTTTATTTACATTCGCTGTAGTAGTAGTTTTCGCAATACCAGCAACAAGTTGACTAGGATTGGATTTATGCACAGACTGAGCTGCAGCTGCTGCTGTTTTAGCTGCAGTTTTCGCTGCAGCTTTAAGAACTGTTTGAGGAGCCATTTTTAGAACAGACGGTCCGATGATTGCAGCCGGCGTCGCAGCACCCTTTAGTCTAAATTCAGTAGGTTTTTTTAAGGTCGCTTTGTCAGATATTTCATGATGAATAACTTTATCAGAGAAGGTGACTTTTCTTACAATGTAATCACTTTCCTGTTGCGTTTGTTTCATTCTATTTTTAAGTGGATACGGTTTTGCATTACCAGTGCTTCGATTTGTTTGGCTATCCCTAAACAATATCGTTCTGCCACCAATAGCGGCAAGGGTGGCTGCAACTTCAGGCTCTTCTTTCACTTCTTTTTTGATTTCATCTTCTGACAACAGTTTCACTGGTTCCTCATCTTCTTCGGATTCGGACTCACTATTTCTTGAGCGCTTTTTGTGCTTCTTGCGATTTCGCTTTTTACGTTCTTTCTTATCCTTTTTCCTGCGTGAACGTTTCTTTGCTCTACGATCTTTATGCTTATTCTTTTCTCGCCATTTTCGCTCAATCTCTGCAGCTACTTCGTCTCTAATCGTCTCATTGATTGATTTTTTCTTGGCAATCTTTTCTCGCTCTTTAATGACTTTGAGTAGTTGTGTTACGTCCGAAGGGGTTTCATCCTCACTGTCACTAGAAGACGAAGAAGTAGAATCTTCTTCACTGTTTGATGATTCCCTATTCACTTGCTCAATTGCATTATTTTCTTCTGTGTTTAAATTGAGGGCTTGCATTCTATTGAATTCGGAGAAGGTAACCTCGAGTTCACGTTCGAATGCACCGCGATCCATGGTTTTGCCATATTTAGCGTCCCACTCTTCTTTAGTAAGGTTCCTGTAGGCATCGATATGTTCGCGCTCTTTTCTCATCCATCTCTCAACAACGTCAGTTTCAAAGTCGGCAGTACTTTGACGGTGTAAAGCTTTACCACGTGGGTCGTCCATTGCGGATTTTGCCCTGGCTATACCTGCTGAGAAAATGTCATCAAGATTGAAGGATCGAGTTTCTTGCTGACTTTCTGCGGCTTTATTATTTCTATCTATACGACTTGCAAGCCTACCCGCTACGCCACTCGTTGGCGGTTGCGGTGAAGAAGCTTTCGTCGATTGCCTGACCTTTGCAATTCCTGCAGAAAAGATGTCGTCGATGTCAGCCATATTCACCACAGGGTTTTCTTGAATCTCAGTCAGCATATTCGGTCTAGCATGTTCTCGCAGGATGTAGTCATGTGTTGTTGTGTACTGGTCGTATTCTGGATCTATTTGAGTAGCTGTAGAAGTCATTCGCATCGGTCGACTCATATTATTGCTCTGTTTTGCAGCCATCATAGCTTGATAATGTTGTTGTTTAGTTGCTTTTTTAGCGTGATCGTCACGAATGATTTTGACGGTAACTTTTCGCTTCTCCTTATGATGGGGTTGAGATACCTCTACTGGTTTATGTTCCTTCTTTCGATGTGTTGTCAAGACTGGTCTTTCTTCTAGAGTATCGTGTAAATAAGCACTTGCCACCTATAATATAAAAAATTCAAATGCTTCAGTGATTTTTGTTTAAAAATATAATATGAAATGAAAAATTTACAAGTAATTTTGTTCCGAAAAATTAATTTTAAAGAATCGAAATTTTATATTTTATTATAATAAAACAAAAAATCATGAAATTGTATTATTTAAAACTTCAGTTAAACATTTTACAGATTCAAAAAGTGTAAACGGATATTTTAATGAATAAAATATTTATAATACGTATGCTATCTTAGTTTAAATTGCTGAAGAAACTTAATGTCACTCAATCAATTATGTTCATACATAATTTTGTGCATTATAGCGCAGCTGCATTTATAAACTTTACAACGATCGCGCGTAGTCTAGAATTCAAAATAGAAATTATGTAAATTGTTTGACTGACATCAATATTCAATGAAATGCTAACATCCCTAGAACTAAGCGTCAACCCTTAAAAAAAGTATGTTGAACAGTCTTGTTCATGGTTAGAAGTAAAGTCGTAAATTTAGCTAGTCACAGAAAAACGAAGGTTCGCTGGAACCTCCCGAGAGCATAAAAAATAAACAAAGTCTCTTTATGTGGTCTTTTAAAAGTAGTTACATTTTCGTACATGTGCCATCTCAGCGATGCAAATAGATCGATTTCTATAAATATAACAAGTCTAGAGAAAGTGGCATCTTTTATTTGATTAATCGTCGCGTGGTCAGACATTAAAAAATACCATTTTATTTTACTTTTCAGAAACAAATTTCAAAACATTTTCAAAACATATTTTTAAAAATAAATTTAATACCTAAATTAAAAAAAAAACAGAGATATAAAATTAAATAAACATTAGTTAAAAATATATTTTGTTAATTTAATTTTGCGACATTTGATAATTTACAAATCTTAAATTATGATGCACTTCGTATCTTGCAGTCAAAAATCAATAATGCGAGAAGCGTAAAATTGACATAAATTCATTACTTAAAATAAAACATAAATAGATTTTCTTATAAAAAATTTTAAATATTATCAAGTTGAGGATATTATTTGTGTATATTATGTTCAAGGTACGTGTAAATTTCAGTATAAACACCACATCTTTTCAAATATATTTTATCTAATATAAATGTATGCCCTGCATATTGAATATTAAAGCGCATATCTTTGATTTATTATGACTATTCAATCTTCTGTATATGCTAAGTAACAAATTTGTAATCTGTTTACATAATAATATAAATTTTCAATCGAGGAGTTCAACTACGCTTTTATCTAAAATTTTGTACATAACTAAAAACATGAAATGGAATTAAAATTCAATCGATAAAAATATCTTTTTCTAAAAATTATTATAAACTTTTTATATTTTTACTTATTTATATTCTTCTCAATATTTCCGTTACTAGTCATGAATTGAAATTCAATGTAAATTTTTTTTATAGAAAAGTTAGAACAAACGATAAGTTAAATACTCTGATTTTAAAAATCTAATCTATTTATTATCATGTTCTAACAAAGCTTTGAGACAGAAAATACTTTAATAGAGAGCTCATTATACTTTGTTACACTGTGTGATTTTTCATTTTTAGTTTTCATTTTCAATGAATTCATTATTACCCTAGTTTTGAATAATTTATTACTTTCTCTTTAGTTATTTAACAGTTTAACATAAAAATAATTAAGTTCAGAATAAATACGCACCTCTGGCTGCAGTGCAGTGATTCCTAAATCCGCTAGAGTCACTGGCTCGCCAACAAGTACAGACTGTCCAGGAGTTGCTGAAGTTGATGCTGATTCGAATTGTAACGGATCCAATTGCAGTACTTCATTCAAATGGTGTATGAACGCCGTTGGTAGGTTCGTAATGTCAACAGTAGCATTTGGATCTAACATGGCATTGAGTTGATTCATGAATTCTTCTCTATCGTACTCCTTAATTCTTTCATCTTCGCTGATACGAATCTCCTGGTTGATACTACTCTTTCGCTCTTTCATCAAGTGATTCATAGCAATGTCGAATTTCCTAAGACTTGAATGATTCAACATGTTGCGAATCTCGTTTTTGCTCATCTTCAGGAACCTATTGATGACGCGTTGTTTCCAGGATGCCTCTTCCACTTCCTTTCTTACAGGTTTCTTCTCTGCATGCTTAAGTTTGCGACTGTCTATCGATGTAAGATCGTTTGGTGACTGAACAGTCGTAGCAACAGTGCTCAGCATAGGAACCGTAGCCGCCAGCGGCATGGTAGCGGCACTCATCAATGGTATTGCACCACTAGCTAATGGTATTGCACCACTAGCTAATGGCACTGTACCACTGTTCAATGGCAAAGTGGTCAAAGGTAAAGTTGTTGAAGCACTTGCTGCAACTTTAGCTATGGTGTCTGTGTTAAGATTGAGTAGCTGCGTGTGTCTCAAAAGGTCCTCTGTGGTATGCTTATCTAAAAGTATTTGTTGCGAGATCTTGAGTATATCCATGTTAGGTAGTATCTGTGCGGCTTGCTCTAAAGTAGCGGGATCGATATTGAGGGTATTCGTCGTCGTTGTTGCCACGGTCGACGTTGTTGCCGATGTCGTCGACGCATTGGTTACTGCAGTCGTTGTAAGCAACGGTAAACTGGAATTCGAGTCAGTCGAGTGCAACATCGGTGATGAGATTGATGTCTGCACTGCAGTAACCAACGGTGTCGGATCTAAGACTGTAGTAGCGATTGACGCTATGGGAGGGACTATGGAAGGAACTGCTGTAGCCACGGGAATCACAGACGCAACTGGAGCTGCAACTGGAGTTACTACAGAAGGAATAATCGGGGCCACTATGGGTGGGGCCACCACAGATGGTGCCACCGGGGTAACAATCGGAGCGACCACTGGTACAATAACAGGAGCTACCGTAGTCTCCGGTGTTGGTTCCGTAGGTTTATCGTTAACCATACTCATGAGCTGTTGGGCAAACTCCATTGCTTCTTGCATCTCTTCAAGGCCGTCCTCGTCGAAGCTCGTGGAGGGTGGTGCAGGTGGTGGTGGAATCGGCTCCGGATTATGTATCGGAGGTACCGGTAACGGCGCAGGCATTGGCACCGATGTGTAAGTCATCTGCACTGGCGGCATAAACGCCGGAAAAGTTGGCATCATCACCGGTGGTGGAAGCGTTGGCTTAGGCGTTTCTAGCGAGCTGTTTTTAAGTAACAAAGACGAACGTTCACTCATCGATAATCGTGGATCAAAGATAGCAGGTGGCTGTCGCATTTCCTCGGGTTCCGAGGCAATGGGTTTACGAGGATCAAAGGCTGGTGGCGGTTGAAGTACTTCGGAATCAATGCTAGTTTTGCCACTGTCAGTTTCACCTGGTTTCTTTGTTTTCGGTAATGCAGGCGGTGGCTTGCTGAAGTCTGTTGGCAGTTCTGAGAGAAAAAAATAGTTTTATTAATTTAATATCTAATATTTAATGAAATTTTCTTCAGTTTGAAAACAAATTTGTACAATTGTAAAAAATAATTTATGGTCCACAATTATTTTTATAAATTTCAAATTGCATTGTATTGAAAACTTTCAAATTTTACCAATTAATGTTTCATTAACCTAATTTTATTCTGTATTAAACAGCGGATATTTCACATTGACTGTCAATAAAAAAGTATCTAAAAGTAACAATTTTCACAGTGCATAAATGTAATTGGATTAATAAACTTATAATGAACTAGGCAGTTACAATGTTTTTCCACTTTTAGATTTAATAACGGTAACTATAGAATTAGTTTTATTGAATGTAATGATATATTCACGCTTTGAGAATATCTCATTCATCTTACAGAGTATGTGCAAAATTGTGTAAGAATTTGCAATCTACATACTTTCATAAAATCGTTAAAAGCAACTTATATAATATACTTATTTTGTAATTAAAAAATATATTGATTCATATAATACATAAAATATCATGAAATATATTTCAATTACTTTTTCAATATGTATATTTGACAATTATGTAAATATTAAATGTATATATTTATCATCAAATTCAATCATTTTTTGTACTTTTTACTTATTTCTTAATTAATAGACAATGCATATTTAAAAATTTTTATATTAAAAACAATAGAAATTAATTCGCAGGTTCTACTTACTGAAATTAAATTTATTTTACTTCTGTAAAAATATAGTTAATGTTATGTTTTACACAAAAAATTATTCATAATTCTCTTAAAATAATTTTTTATAAGTACGAGTCTAAAAAGATGAGATACGTACAACATCTGTTATGCTATACTTATTAATGATAAAAATATCTTATTAATTAACCTTATTATTAGAAAAACAAAAATTTTGAGAACACTAAATGGTCTTACCATTTAAAGGTGCTGGCCAAGTCGTGGAAAGCATGGGCGTGTACCCCAGTGTCGGCTTAGTCGTCGTCAACTCTGCCGAAGTGAAGGGTGGTGGACACATCGCAATAACGGGTGCCGTTGAGGTCGTTGTGGTAGTCGACGTCGTCATCGTTGTATTAGCCGTGTTGAGGGCCGAGTCGAAATAGGACATCGATGTCGTCTCTGAGCTCAGCTCGGACTTTGCTGATTTGGCCAACAATTTGGATGGTAATATCTCGTCCTTTTCGGAAAGCGGCTGCGACTCGTCCCCGATAATCGCAGGATCACAGATTTCTTTACTGTCCATAGTAGATTGCGAATTCTCGCTATTCACAGCGTGCAGTATTTGCATGACATTTTCAAAGTCTATAGGCTCTTCTAGGGGTGTCACTTGTTGTTCTGTGGTCATGGGCACTTCTTCGACGTGCGCCACTTCATGCTCATTTCCAAGTTCACTGTCCAAGGTATCATGTGGCACTCCAAAATCATCCATTTCTGGCTTGCCTACACTGTCCACTATAAGATGGGCATCATCATAAGGTTCCTTAGAGGATAAGGAAAATTCATTGAAGTCTATTTTGTTCGCCGAGTCTGATTCGACCCTACGACCAATGTCTTTAAAGTCATCAAGTGTTAACTTTAATTCAGGAGGCTCATGCCTTAGTTCAGGTATACCAGGATTAGCACTAATATTAAATTCTTTTTGTAAAACAGAGCCAGAATTACCAGGCAACTCATCTGCAGTTAAGGCCATAGCAGCCTCAGCAAGATCTTGCTCCCAAAAGTTCACTTTTTCTTCTTCAGTGATGCTTGAAAGTGATTTTTTGAGCTTGGCTGCAGTCTCTGTTATCTTTTGTTGACGTTCCTCCTCGGACCCCAGTAGAGGTTCCTGAGGTTTCTCAGGAGGCAGTGGGGAACGGCTCTTGCTCCTGCTTCTGCTCCTACTTCTGCTTCTGCTTCTGCTTCGGGTTCTGCTTCTGCTTCTGCTTCTGCTTCTGCTCCTGCTCCTGCTCCTGCTCCTGCTCCTGCTCCTACTCCTACTCCTGCTGTAAGGGCTAGAGCGTCTATCAGAATATGGTAAAGGCCTTCCAGGGCCAGGGTACCGCATACTTGCCCCTCTAGCATTGTAGCCTCTACCTCTGTAATTTTGATAAGGCCTGTCATTTCTATCAAATCTATCGGTCCTTTCAGGCCTGTCCCTATCTCGATCCCTATCTCTATCACGATCCCTATCCCTGTCACGATCCCTCTCTCGCTCTCTGTCTCTGTCTCTATCAGAGCGGTCCAAAGACCTATCATTGGAACTGGTTCTGTCCCACTCAGATTGAAAAGGAGGCCTTGGATACTTCTGGTACGGAGCATTAGGCCTGTTGTTCTGCCGCCATGGTTGATAAGGCCTGTTGTTCTGACCCCTGTTATTGTTGTCCCTGCCTTGCCATCCGTCTGATCCAGCTGGCCTGTTGTTTCCCCTACGGTTCTGCTGTTTCAAATTGGGAGGAGGGAAGCGGGGTCCGCCAAATCCATTGGCGGTCGGCCTTGTGCGTTGTCCAAAGCCCCGACCACGGTAGCCACCGCCACTCATTACACACCGTTCTCGGCACCTCTAGCGGAGCCTTAACAATGTTCTCCTCAGGCCCTTTCTATGTCGAAGGTCTGTGGCGTCGGCGGCTGCCTTTCCGTGCGCCTCGAATGAACCTCGGCGCTTACGGCATGCTGCGGGCCTCCTTCGCCGCCTCCTTGGCTGGTGCCAGCGCCTCCGCACTTAGTATGATGGGAGCTCACCTGTCACAGATCGTCGCGGTTACCCGCGAATTTTCTCTTTATCATGGTCCTCCTTGGCGTGGATAGGGCTATGATACCACTGCAAAAACAAAACAAACGTACAGGAGACGTTAGATTCACCGTCTAACCGTATGCGTGTTCAAACACACTCTCGCACATCCACTCTCAGTCTCTCTCTCTCTCTCTCTCTCTCTCTCTCTCCTTCTCTCTCCTTTCGACGCCTCGCACACAAACGCGTGCGCGCTGGCGAAGCATAGATTAGTACCGACTATTCAAGCTCTACTTCTACGTGCTTTGAAATTACAAAGATGTTTGAAGTAGCGAGGCAATCAAAGCTCAATGCGCGGACTATTTCGCTTAATCTTACCAAAAAGTAAATTGTCGAGCCGAGAACGTCGATTTACCGTATTTTTAGACTAGCGCACTACTGTTTCTTCGTATCTATGTATCTACGCGATTCTCTGTTCTGCTCATTCTCTCGCTTCTTACTCGGTTCTGCTTGTCTTGCAAGCCGCTCTAACACACGTATATACACGAATGCAGCGGAAAAGATGCGCGCGCGAGTGCTAAGTGTACTCTTCGTGAAAAATCTCTTTCGACTGCGTGCGTGCCTATATCGTGATCCTAACCTCAAAAATTTATCCAGCGAAGGGGTACTCCGGTGCTCTATGTAGTAGTAGCGTTGCGCGTGTGCACACGCTCTCTTTCCCAATCTGTCCTTTTCTTCCTCGTGAATTTACGCTTTCTTCTCTAATGACTCCGGTCAACCTGCATTCTCCGGGACTACCAAGAACGTTCAACTTCGATCGGCGAGGCCTCGTAAAACTTCTACTTTTTTGTCTGGTGGTATCGAACTTTTTGGTTCTTTCGCAACTCTAGGCGGCGAGCTATAACCTCAAAATATACTGCACTTTCACGCACTAGTCGCCCGAAACAGTAGCGCCTATTCGGTTCCACTCTGAAGTTCAGTTTCCGAATAGACCCGCAGGGATCCGAACACTACACGACGCAACACTTTACTTATTTTCCCTTTTCGATTTATGCACACTTCTGCTCCGACTCGGGAGGGCCGCAAATGCGTGTGCGAACTGCGAGTACGAGAGTAGTCAGTGGTCGGTACTTCCCTCTCACTCTCGCTTCTGGTCTCTCGTTCCCACACGCTCCAACCTCTATATAGCGGTGTATTTTATTATTGTTAAAAGTGAAGAGGAAAAAACTAGTCATTCGTCGATGTAGTACGCGAGTTTATCGACAGGCAAATGGATTTAAACACGCTCGTCACAATGGGAGTTCCGATTGTTTAGCGGCGCTAAATCGATTTTTACGTCGCAAATACAGAACAGCGTGTTTTCACATCGCACCGATAGCCATCGCCATGTTGCAGATTGCTTATGTATCTGTCTCTCTCGCCCTCTTACACATTTACTCGCTTCACTCACTTTGCCCCCTCCACATTGACGTTTTCTCGATCTTCCGTCCCTATCGAAATCACTGTACCTGTTTTTTATCCGTGTCTTTCGACAAGTTTGACAGTGATTTTCTATCCTGGATCCGAGTTCGTGGCCCGCTCGGGCAACTATGTGAAAATTGTGGCTCAGGCGCGCTTATTGCCCCTCAATTCAGCAGCCCTTAGCTTCTCCCTCTCTTTCGGCCTCCCGTTTCGTGCATATACCAAGTGCCTGTGCAATAACGGCAACGTTGCCGCTTTTTCCAGGGTTTCGGATCAGTCTGCCTCGTACGGCCCCTTTTACTCTATAGTCTCTTATTTGCTTCTCCCATACCCCGCTTGCATATCATTTTCACGTCTAGAAATTATAAAATTATATATCGAGGTGGGCCTGCCTGACCTGTCAGGCTTAGAGAATGTCCAGTGCATTCGGACGCTCAGCGTTACGTAACCTAGAAAAAGCGCGCGAGATAAGTTCGACGAGCACCGTGCCATGTGTCTTTTATTAGCAGCCAGCTCCGAGTCGCTTAAAAAGCAGCTGATCTTTGCTCCGTGAAAAAAAAGGCGGCTCCTTTTAGTAGGCAAAATCTAATGCGAAATCACCGGACAATCTAAGGCTTTTCCTTGCCCTTACTGTGAACGTCGCAAAACGTTACTTATGTTGGTCTCGAGTTTTGACCACAGTACGTATGGCGGCATGGTCCACGGAAATTGCGTAAATGACGAAATACGGCGCGTCGAAGGTTCTTCCGAAATTCAGTTTATTATGTGGGTAGAATCTCCACAACCAACCTTCACTTAGTGACTCAGTGAAGGTTCTTTTTGTACACATGTATCCTACGCAATCTAGATATTCAACTATTTTAAGAAAACTACACTTTAGCTTTGAAACTTTAAATCAGATAATGGTCATTTACTAAACCAGTAAAAATTACATACGTCGGGAGTAATAAATCATAAATCTTAATAATTACACTTAAGAATCATTTAAAACTAAAGTAACACGTTGTATTAAAATTTTAAGTACGTGACTGCCAATATATTTTAGAAAATTTTAATAACGATTAATAAAGTTTTGATATGAAAGTGACCTAACGTTACAATAATAAACTATTTTTTGACATAATATTACAATACAAAAATTATTCTTTAATAATATAAAAAATATAGTTATTTATTTTTGGTGTAATCGAAATGTTAGGCATAAATATAATACTTTTTTTTTTTAAGAATCTGCTATTTGAAGCTTTTTCTGCTAGACTAAAAATACAAGCGACTCAACTTTATCCTAAAATATACATTTTGCAACAATCCTCATCTGATACAATCGTCGACAAAAAAACAGCTGAGTGTCGAAAACATGACAGCCGCGACTCGCGGCACTCCACAATTTTAAAATCTCCCGCCTTAGGATTGACTTGGCAACATTGCGAAGTCTCAGCGCTGAGGTGAAAAAAAAAAATAAATCATGTGTACGTCTTGTCGCCGAGAGAAAAGAGGGCGGTACAGCGGCCTGTCGGCAAAAGTTACTTCATGTTCGTAGCTCACACTCCCTTTTCCCCTACATTCACTCCCTCCCTGTTGTGCGTAACTTTTACTCTCTCCCGGCGGGAAGGCAAGAGAAAAGTGCCGATGCTTTGTTTGGATTTTCTCCTTATCGCGCATGTCGCGATGTCCCCTCCATCGGTGGTGTCCGCGTCTAGAATAATCCCTTTCTCCGCCAGTCGGCTGGGCTTGTCATGTTTAAGGGAATTGCCAGGCACGAAATGCGGCTTTGCGTGTGTCGAATTGATGCCTATTAATTGCCGGCAGATAATGAAATATGTTAGGATTTATCGAAAGAATAAAGAATAATTTGTTCAGTAAATTGCGGGAAAAATGAGGTTTTAAAAACTTGAATTTTAGGAAAATTATAATAGCAGGTCATTATCAAAAGAATTACAGCTTTTATACGTTGTTGCCGTGCACTGCTGTAAAACCTTTATTTATTAATAGATATTTGTTTATATACAGACATCAAATGACATTTCACATCGTTATCTATATGATAAAAAGTATATACATATAAAAATTTGAGCGTTGGCCAAAAAGCAGTTCCTAATTTAAGTGTAATATTTGAATATAAAATCGAAAACAAATATTTTAACGTAACACGTAATTTTCAATACTACATATTGAAATATATTAACTAAATTGAACTGATTACACAAGTGCAGTAAATTATAAGGCTGTGTCTATTCGCACCATATCCACGTAATTTACGGGTTTATATATAAATTAAGTTACTGAAGAAATTATAC
>JAWWEM010000044.1:6407420-6441724 GCA_035582935.1 Ormyrus thymus | reverse complement strand
GTTATTCAACTGTCGCTCTTTCGGCTGATGATCTCGAAACGATTCGAGATTCTCGAGAAAACGATAGATCTCGAACGGGATTTTTATATAAAGGATTTTTTTTAAGTTAAACTTCTATATGATTTTAGTTTAATTTATACTTAACTACAAACCCGTTATTTCATGAATTATCTAAAATAAAAATATTTAATTACCACTATCTACCTTTTTTAGAGTAGATATTACTAAATAAGCGGCATAATTACTACTATCGAATATTATACTAAATTTAATAGTTGTGACAAAAGAATCATGAAAAAGTTATTGAAGATAATAATTCTTTTTTAAACATTAATGCTAAATAAACTTTCTAACGCATAATTGCGCAATGTTCTATTTGCCACAAATAAATATTTAATCATGCCTAGGATATTTATAAGAATTCAAATAATAATGAAGCATAATTGGCGATGTACTATTAATCCCACTGCGATTGAATTATATATTATGAAAGCTTTGTATGTATTTTAACCGAGTCATTTGTTTCCCGAAAGTAATTTCTGCTTTTAATTATTCTATATTAATACTGTTTTCCTATTAAATGTCAACATTTGCTTTACGGCTTAAACCGTAATTTAAAATGTACATATAATATCAAAATCTCGATTAACGCCCACATTACATTACCTATTGCAAATATATTAAACATAAGCGTCGCAGCGCCACTTTGATCCCCATTATTAATATTACCCCGGAAATTCCGGCGAGCTTTCAGCAAAACATTAATATCCCGAAATCTCCCCCCAGCCGCTCTTAAGGCAATCATTGAAAACAAACGGGCGAAAAATCCGTCCATCGAAAGGGTCGGGACCGATATATATATATGTACACACTTTGGCCGAAATAAAAATGGATGCATTTTCGAAATTGCAGGGAGGAGTCGAGGCTTAGCCAAAGCATCAGCAGACAGGCCGTCTAGGAGCGGATAATCCCGAGGATCAGCGTCCCCCCGCCCTGCGTGTCGCGCAAGCTTGGCAAGGCCAAGTCCGTTGACTAGCAGCCCGTGAAGGAGAGAGAGAGAGAGGGACAGCGAGGATGCCTGCACCGACATCAGCCGCGGCGGCCGAGGCCGGACCGCCCCGAACCGAGCTCCAGGAGCTACAGCTCAAGTCCCAACAAACGGCCGATGAGGTGAGACCGGGAGCTTTATTTTACCGGGGCTTTGCGGGCCGGAGCTATTTTCGCGCCGGATCAAGCAAGAGGTCGGCAGGTTTACCTTACTCGTGTCTGAGAGACACTCGGGCTCTCGGAGTTTTAAACCGGAAATACAATTACGGCGATGGTCGGCTTTTCGGGAAAGATGATAAAAGGATGTGGAATTAGAGAATTATGAAATTCAGTGCATTTCATTCTAGCGATAAACGGATATGATTCATTTTAAAGTCATTTATCGTTTTTGGACCTTCGGCTTTGACATTTATAATTGCGTTTATTACAGTCTAAATTGCATCGTCATAGATAAATTAATAATGAAATATTACATTATCGATTTTTCATTGGGGCAATTCAGAATTTCGGTTCGTACATCATGCCTATAGTAAAATTGAAGCTTCAATACCTAAGAGGAACATTAATGCCTTTAAAATCTTTTCAAAGTTTCCGGCTGAAAGCTGACAGCGGCAATGTGTAATAAGTTGGATGCAACGTACGTAGCGATTCGAGGCGTGCATTTTCCAATTCCATATCCATCGCGAGCATCGTTCGATGATTTGGAAAAGTGAATAGCCTTTCGGTTCAATCGCTAATTGACTCATTGAGTTCGTTGGCCAGCTTTTTCTCTGCTGACCTTCTTGCACTGTTTTCCGGAAGTAAATCATTATAACGCGAGAACCTTTACGTGCATTTTTTACAGGAGCAATCGTTATCGATTTCCGTTAATTCATACATTGTTAATGAATCTATCAAATCCAGACTTTGAGAGCATTATTATATTCTACAGTGAATTGCACTTGGTGTCTGCAAACAAATACTTCATCTAAAACGTCAATACTCGCTATCCGAAATGTCGCAGCCCACAATTACGTGACTTTATTAAAAAACTGATATTAAAAGTTTACTTTCCATCCTAAAACTTGGCTTCGCCCAATATCTCTCAAAAAGAACATCGCCGATCCTGGCCAATAGGCAGCAGCCTCGCGTGCATAGCGGAGAGATGATTGAAAATCCCCCCTTCGCCCGACTATGGAAAAAGTTCCTCCCTGAAAACTAAAAAGCTCATTTCCCTGTGTTACAGTCGCTGGAGAGCACGAGGCGTATGCTGGCGCTATGCGAGGAGGTAAGCAATCCACTTCCAGGCGCTGCGCGGCCCGTGGAACGCGACGGGGCGGACGCGCGCGCGGAGCGTTCCGCGGGCTCGTAAACGCGGGAAAGACTCTTAACTAATATGTATCTCTAGTCTCGTAAGCGGTGTGTTATATAGCGTGCAGCTCTCTCGCGGAAATTGACGAGCGATCGAGGCGGAGGAGGGAAGCTCGGCTCGATTTCCGCGAGGAGGAGGAGGAGGAGGAAGAAGGAGCAGCGGCGCGCCGTCCTCGCACTCGAGGGAAGAAATTAAAAGAGGGGCCGGCTGAAAGTGGCCGGCCTGGTAATGGTCGGGGCAGAGCCAGCGCCGCTGCTCTTTCAACGTATATTCCGCATTATATAGGAGAGACGTGAGCGCGCGCGGACGAGACAATAGGGGAGAGCTTCCCTCTCGCGTTTTGTGTCCGAGAGAAAAACTTTGTAATTGAGGAGACCGCCCGCGAGGCGGAGAGAGAGCGAGAGAGAGAGAGAGAGAGGAGAGAAGGGAGGCGGCATCAGCAGCAGCAGTCGGAGAAAGAGAAAAGGACGGGGGAGCTTTTAAAGCTTGCCCGCGGAGGAGGCGGGGCTGGGAAAAAAGGGAGAGAGAATGTGCAGAAGCGTTCCAAGGTCGGGTCCATTGAGCGAGGCCTGGGCATTGTCGGGGCTTGGATTATCGATTGTCAAGGTCGCGCGTGCCGATGCATCGTCCGCGCCGCGCCACACACCAAAGCTGCTGCTGCTGCTGCTGCCTGCTGCTCTCGCGTGCGCGAGGATTGCGACGCACCGTCTAATTTTTTTTTTTTTTTTCTATATCCTCTCCGGTTCTCTTTCTCTCTCTCCCTCTCTCTGTGTTTGACCTGGTTCGAAAAGTGTTTTTCGAGCTTTTTCGCTGATGCCGTATTTGACTGTATGCCCCCCGTTCCTCCCGACTCTCTCCACCCGCCGATGACTGATGTACTGAGCGATTGGTGAATTGTTCAAGGGGAAAACTCGTAATTATCGCGGGCCGCGACGATTGCCCGCTCGATGTTACCATAGCGATGCGATGGTCTTGCGTTTCATGTGGTTTGTACATACTCGTTCCGCCGCCAGGCCGCCCGACGAGCACTGCCCGACGACGACGGGATCCTAATGCGACTTGTGCGTTCCGATTGGATTCGTTGGGATCCCGGCCTTTGTCGAGCATCGTCGGCGCGGCGGGGGTATAAGAGCGGTCCGTCGAGCGGAACCCATGTATATCGAGTAGCGGAGTAATTTTTGTTACGTGTGCATGGACGTCTCTCGCTGTTGTGACTATGGACATGTTGTTATATGTCTCTATTTCTCTGGGAAACCATATATACTATTGAGTATTGTGTACTTCTGTATCTGTGTAACTCTATTTACTATAGAACTATATATTGTGCAACTATATATATATATATATACTTATTCTGACACGGTATTCAGTAATTAGATATTCCGTTCAATCGAGTTCATAATTCAGCAAGATTTGACGGTTGAATATTGTATTATAGACAGTACACGATTAATTACGCCAATTTCATGCATCCGTAGGCATTCTAAATTGACAATTCATCAGTCGTACAATGCATTAGTAAAACGCTGGTGGTGAATAATTACTTGATTCGGTTCGGTCGGTGCTTTATACACTTTGGAGCACTTGATCCACTTGGAGCATTCCTAAAAAAATACGGAAATCATTAAACGCGGCGGAACGACGTAAAAAGAACTTGCCACACGTTTTGCGCATTATTGCATCAAGCCGAGCCGACGTCATGAAAGCTCTTACAACGGGCCGAGAGTCGCCCTTTTTTCACACATCTCGTGCTTTCTCCTTCGAACAATGCAGACACATCCTCTCGAGCTCAGCAATTCTCTACGAATCTCCCCGCTCGTTCATATTCAAAGGGTCCGCACCTCGCGGATTGAAATATTCATTCGCGCGCATTTCCGACGAGCATCCGAGTCACTACTCTCTCTCTCTCTCACACACACGCACGCGCACACCCACACTCTCATACACACCCGCAGCGGCGCGTCTCGGCATCAGTCAAAACGGACATTAACAAAAAAGCATCAGCGGCACATCAAAGGAAGAGCTTTCGAGTTCTTCCTCTCTCCCTCTTTCGATCGATTCCCCAATGAAATTTTCCGGCCAGGCGAATCCTCGAAATTATATAGGGATGTAGTAGCAAGGCAAAACAATTTTTGCTTCGCGTCCGGCGAATCTCTCTCTCTCTCTTTCTCTCTCTCTCTCTCTCTCTCTCTCTCTCTTTCTGAGAGTCGGAGGGATAGGGACGTCCATTCGAGCACCGGACGAGTTAAACACGATACAGCAGCAGGCGGGAAATGATTCGTTACGGCATCCGAAGCCAATGGAACGCATTCGTACTTACACCGCCTACTTGTTCTCCCCCGCCATCTCCCACGTTCCCCTTCGTTTCCCCCGCCCCCCCCAACCCCCTGCTCATTTCGTATGTATGTGATGCTGCATACCCAAATTAATCCGGTCTCTGTCTTTCTCTCTGTGTACTTCGCTCATCGCGCGATACTGACTACTTCATACACTGATCAATCGATGTCAATGTTTGAGGATGTCTTCCGTACTTGTTTTACCTTGAACTTCCTGTTTATCCGCCTTTTTCTATCCCTTTTCGACGTACGCGTTCCTCTTGTTTGAGTTCATTTGAATCTGTCTTCTGAAACTGTAATACTCGCGGTTTGCTAAGTACGTGTCTGTTGTAAACTGCGCTCGGGAAAATCTCATTTTCTCTGCTATTTAAATTCATGTGGAACGAACGGACTGACTAAATCGAGCCACTTTTGCAGAATAAATTTAAGATGACAATTCTCTTTCGTGCTGGGAACTCTAATTTATGTTTTAAACAATATGCGACGACTAAAATAGTTTCTGTTATAACTTTGGTATTATTACTACATCGGCATTGTCTCGAATATCGATTAGCAATTCTATATTGTTTACCTATTTGTCCGCGTGGCAAAGAATTTAAAATCGAAAAGCAACTAAAACTCGAATAAAAAGAAAACAATCGGCGGGAGTCGGAAGCTCCTGAAAATTTAAGAAACTTTGTCCATCCGAAACAAGTTGCTCGCGGCAGTGATTCAGCGCAAATAGCGGAAACATCCGCGGAAGCTTTGGACCCTCTTAAACGCCCACGCAAATCGACGCAGCCTTTACGAGCGAGTTTACGACAGGCAGCGTCCTATCTCTTTCTATCCGCTCCATCCCCGCGGCTCTGTCTCTTTTATTTCTCCACCTCCCGAATGCACCGCGACTCCCTCTGTGTGCGTCTACTCGGTATGTGTGTACTCTCTTTCCCGCTCGCGCACCCGCAGACACGCACACCCGCACGCCCGCACACGCGAGACGAGCGGAGGGCGCGAGCGTGGGCGCAGCCTCGGAAAAGTCAATCAGCCGCCAGCAATAGCAGCGGCAGCAGCGCGTAAGAGCAAACGCTCCAAAGTTTACACTCTCTCCCCTCTCTCTCTCTCTCTCTCTTTCTTCCCTGCTGTGTTTCTCTCTCACGGTTACGTGTACGCCCCCGGCGTGGTCCTTTTGCCCCGATGGCTTTTTCGCACACGGACGTGCATACACGGCTCGCCGGTCCTGGGCCAAATCTCCTCACCTTGAAATAGATTTTGTCCTTCGCTTTGACGCCGAAAGGCTTTACGCCGCTGCAATCGATTGAATATAGTTCGCGCGGATGGGGATTCGCTTCGAAACAAGTCGCCGATGCAGCTCGCGCTGCAAAACTTTTATTTCTATATGCGGTATTTAACTAATAAGCTCGGAATAAAAGGCTGTGCAATGTTAAATTAAAAATAAATGAAAGAATAAGCTTTGTGGATGTGCTCTTGAAACTACTTGGTAATGTCAGAAGCACAGGAAACTACTTGTTAATATATCGCATTAGCAACAAAGCTGACTAAAGCTACCAAGTAAAGCCTATTACAACATTAATTCGCGATCTATAACTCAGCAAAAGTCTAGCTTACTCGCGCTTTTAAACGCTAATATAAACAGCGGAAAATTTTCCCGTCTAACGAACTAAAAACAATTTTCTCAGCGAAATTCTCCGTCGGCAAAAGTTGCTCTCCCCCTCAAGTATAACATTTTTCTGGCTCGAAAGAAGAGTAGCCCGATATCTCGGCGACTGATGTGCGTGATGTTTTTTTGCAACGGAGGGGGGGACAAAAGCGCCATTCGGCAAAAAGTAAAACGTTCGAGACAATCTCCGAGACGAAAGGACGGATAGTCTGTTTCACCTACACGGACTCGAGGAGAGAAAATTCCATACGCGGGAGGAGGGGGCGAAAAGGGTGCGGGCTCTTTTCCCCCCGTCGTACAAGATTCCGAGACACTTGCTTTTTACGAGTAGCCAGAAAGAAGAGAGCGAGAGAAGGAGGGCCTCCAGCGATTCTCGGATATTGGCTGAGACGCCGACGATGCCTTCGACGAGGTCTCGAGAGACGGGAGATATACATCGGCAGAGGGGCGCGTGCGCGCTGCTGCCCTTTCCTTTTTTTCTCCCCGCTGTCGCGTCGCTCGGAAAATAAGTTCAGTTTTCGAGTGCAGAGCCCCCCTTTTTCGGAAAGTGGCTTTCTCGCGTCTGAATGTTTCGTCGTCCCCCTCCCCCCGTCGATAATGCATTGCGCAAGTAAACAGCGATCGTACAAATCGTAAGGGCGCCAGTTTTTATACGTACCAATCGATCGGGAGCCGAGAGCGCGAACTACTTTTAGCTTCCGGCACTTAAATTTTTGACGCCGTCGACTACCTGGATTTAATGCCGACGTCGGTTACAAGCCCTGCGCAGCCGATTTTATTGGCCTAATAAAGTAGATGTTTATGTCGACGCGTGCTCTCCATTCCAGAATTTCATTTATATGAAAATCGCCTCTGCCCGCGGCGCGCCGAAATTGATATTTTCAAATTCAAATCCAGTATAATCTTACAGTTTTGCTAAAGAATAGAGGATTTGCATATAGCCAAGTCATTTCGCGAGCGATTCTCTCCCGCGGCTCCTCCCCGAGGCCGTAATTGGAGAGGCCGATTGGCCGACGAAAAATTCAGAGAAAGAAGCAGCCACGAATTCCTGCATGTTCTCCCCCCGCGCGCGTCTGTCGTTTTTTTTCAAGTTCGGCGCGAAACGCGCCGCATGAGAACATTCGCGCGTGCGTCCTTCGCACCGACCCTCGCTTTTGGAAGCTCTCTCTTTCAGCGCCCGTTAAAAAGCAGAGAGAAATTTCATTTCGCGAAATGAGGTTAGCGCCGCCGGCTAACATTATTGCCGGGCCTCCCTCCCGAGAGCTTCCGAAAGCGCGGCGTGCGTCATCGCGTTCGCTCGCCTTCGGTGTGTCTCGATAAATGTGTCAAGTTTCCGAGAGAAAAGAAAAGGATTGATCCTCCGTCTGGTGTGCATTACCAACACGCGCAATTTCTCTGTCGCCTGTGTGTGCTGTCTTCTTTGCGCCTATGACCCATAGAGAGAGATTTGTGTTGTCCTTTTTGGCGTGAAAACGAGGCACGTGTGTGTGTTTTTTCTTTTTTTTTTGCAGCGCCGCACGCCTATAGTTCTGTCTCTTGTTTTTAAATAAAAAGTATCTCGTTACCGAATTCAATTTGACGATAAAAAGTGAAAATCTAAATTCCAAAACTAACGAACTGAGGTGCTTCCGAGTTAATTTTGTCCTTCGAGGGGGCAAAGGGCGCGAAGTTTGCCTCGAAACGAAATTGCCGCGGACCGGATATATATAATTAGAGGGGGGGGAAAGATCGAGTTTTCCGAAGCCGACACCTCCGCGCCTTTGGCGCTCGAACGCTGCCGCTGGACGGGGAAAGAACGTCGATAGCGCGAGGCCCTGCGCTTGAAAGGCTAATTAACGCGCGTCGATATATAATTGCCATCGTTGAGATTTTAGCGCACCGGATCCGGCGCGCGAGAGAGAGAGCGATATATAACGGAGTCTCGCGACGCGCCTGCGCGAGTCGCAGATTAATTGCGAGAGTTTTATTTCTGTCTCGCGGCTGAGTTCTTTTTTTATTCCTGACAACTGTGGAACGTCATTAGCGGGCAAATTGGCTGCTGCGCGTTGGAATTCTCTCGCGTACCTCGGAATTTCTGATTCGAAAGAAGTTTAATCATCGCGCTTCTCGATTTCGTGTTAATTATTGATTGATTTGGTGGGTGTTTCAAAGAAATAAATACGATTTTGCCGATTTATTTTTATCGACCGATCGAAGCTGTGGAAAAAAATTCAATCGCCATAACGCGTTTTTTTTTTGCTGTTTTTTTAATAATATCAATACTACGTCATATTTGTAATTAATTCAAGTCTGCAATCCATACGGGAGCAATTTCAAGCGAATATACTGCGGAATAAAATGTATTATTTCCGTATTAAATATTAAATGTCAGTTTATCAATAGCGGACCTACATAAATTCTCACGACGCGGTAACTTTAAAGGTTCAATAATTAACTGCGTGGACAAATCAGTAATCGTATCCTCTCGAGCTGCGCGTAATTTCTTGGAAAAAATAGTCCACAATCTCCGATAAAATCATCGGCCTACCTATTTAGAATTAACATCATTAATCGAGCCTTATCAGCGCGGATCTACTCCTAGCCTGTCGCCCCATAATTACACGGCGATTTAATAAGAAACCAAACTAGAAAAGAACTCATTCATCAAACTCGGGCCGGTAAAAGCCGCGGCGGCTTTCCTTAAACGCTCAAAAGAGCCTTATCAATCATCTTCCCCGCCGAAAATAGCCTTCGCAGCAGGCCGACGCCCCGTATTTATTCTCGTAAAAGTAGCTTAACTTGAAGAAAAAAAGAAAGGTTCGCGCGTCGGGTCGTACAGTCTCCCCGTCCAGCGGGGTGGGGTCGAACGGTCTCCTCCCATGACCTGCTACGCGCGCAAGAGAGAAGGAGAAGGAGGCTCCGAGTAAGCAGCGCGCGACTTTTTACGCTTTGTACGCTAGAGCCGGCGGCAGGGTTTAACGACACGTATGTATCCATCGCGCGCGGGTGTGCGCGTCGATTGCTTGCAGGGCGCGAGCGGGTGTAGATGTACTTGGTCGCGCAGCCGCGGCTACTCCTTTCTTATACATACAGCTGTGTTTCTATCGCGAGCACGTTCGGCAATTACAATACTCTATATATATATTATACATATATACGACCGCCTTGGGCTGCTGGACTGACGCTGGGCCTATAATTATATTAACTGCTGATGTTGCTGTGTCTATATTCTGTCTCACTTTCACACTTACTACTATTACTACTCTAATTATTACGCCCATTTTTTATACTACACTTGTATACTCTGTATCTGTCTGTCTCTCTCGCCAGATTGAGAAAATACGCCACACGAGACACACACACGACACTACTGTGTGTTTATACTACTTGAAATTACTATTACACTAATACTCTGCTACTACTACTACTACTATTATTACTACTAGTTCTGATTGTACAGCAGACACTATGTATTCTTATATTTATTTTTCTGTGACGCTGACGTTGCTGTTGCTGTCATTGAGATGTTAGTGGCTGACCTGTCGCGCTGTCTATGTGTTATTTATATAAAATAAACCTGTGCATAATAATACTAAAACCAAATAAAAATGAATCAACTTTAAAAAAAAAAGAAACAGAGAGAGTAAAGAAGAAGGAACAAAGAGCAAAACGTATAGCCGACGACGAAGAAGAGCAAAAACTAACCCCCGAAAGAGAAAAGGGCGAAATCATGATGCGTTTTAATGACGACGGAGGGGGAAAAATGTCAGGAGAAATGGATGGAACGAGTCCGGCTCGAAGACGAGAAGAGAGAGTTCTTGGATATCGTGGAAAATCCACAATGGGATTGATAGAAGTGTACCGGCATTTTCCTCCTCTCATTCCATTAATCGAGAACGCGCTCTTTTCCTCTGCTGTTTCCGTTTCTTTCTTTCTTTCTCTCTTTACTGCCCCTTTCCGTCTGTCTCCCCTCTTCATTTGGCGCTCATTTTTCAAACTTGTTCTTTTTTTTATTCCCTCTTCACCGATCGTGCAAGGCATAGAGACGAGGAACTGTATCCCGTTTTCCGCGAGCATCCTCGACTTGAATTTCGACCCCACTTTTTCCAACGAGCTCGTTTCGATTTTAACGTTCGCGGAGATCGCCTGCTTTCTCCTATTTTCAGTGCACGTTTCCCTCGGTTTTGTCTTTTGCGTGCGCGCGTCGCTCTATTTTTAGCTGGACGATGCACGAGCCTGCGCCCGGGCCCTTCGCACCGACTGATAATTAAACGATCAGTGGGAGCTTTTTCCGCGCCTCTCTTCCTCGCTCGATTTATCAAGTTTAATCAAACTTTTCCGCCTCGCATATCCTTTAGTCGCTCGGTCGCGCGTTTTCGTTTCAGAAGTTTAACCTTGACTTTTAACGAGCACGCATTTAGCTTCGGGGTATTGATTACATTTCTGGAAATTAAAACAAAGAAAATAAACTGCGGAAATTGTGCCGTATAAAAGAGCTTTCCTTATCAAAGCCGAGTAATCTCCCGCTGGAATGGCGTGTTTTGTCTACTTAAGTAATTGAATAATTCACGCGGTTGAACTAATTCGGCCAATCACGTTCAATTGGTCCGAAAGGCTCGTGTCGACGTGGACACGGATAAAATCAAGCGCGATGCCAGACATTGTGTCGCTAAGTTAATCCGAAACGCATCGCGTAATTACGTCGAGCGCACCGAATCAGCTCGACGAATCTCGGGCGAAGGAGCCGGAACGAGTGCCCTGTGACTTATCAGTTTCTATAAATATCCAGCGGCGGCAGGATTTACCGAATCGTTTGCATACAAGGACGTACTCGTGGATATATCGAGAAAAAGCGCGAACGTCGTCGAGTCCCGACGAGATCGATATATCTGATTCCTCGCGTTTTCGGCGCCCATTCAGGGACTTGACCCCTCTTTGCCTCTTTCGCTGCTCTGGTGTCTGTTTAACTTTCTCTCCTGCACTCTAAGCATAGATAGATATTATATATATGTATGCCCGTTGGCGGATATGTCTGTATTATGGAGATGTGTGCTCGTACATTGCGGCTCTGTGCGTGCTGCAACGACATTCACCTACTCTTTTCTTCCACCCTTTTTTATTTATATATTTAGCTTGCAGCTACACGATTAACGCGATTGTCTTCCATGAACGTTCTCCGTCTCTATATCTTTCTCGTTGAATGTACACCCTCTTGCGTATTACGTTTTTCCTAGAAAATTGTAATGTCTTTACACGAGGACGTGGCTACCTTTCGTTATGATTATTAAATTAATTAAGTTTTAATGTAAATAAATTATAAGTAAAGCAGCTGCTTAATTATTGATGAACGTTTGATTAATTAAAAAGGCTGTAAGTAAAGCGTCGATCTCAATTGGTTTGAACGATCAAATAAGGACGTAGAATTGAATTGTTAAACAATAACAAAAGGTACACATGTCAGACACACAGATACTCTAAAAGCTTATGCTTTATTTCTACCTATATCTGACGATCTTTCGTTTCCTGTATCTATTTATCTTCTGTGTTTTTTTCATTATCTCTTTTTCTACCCTTCTCTGTTTTCGTATCTGCCTATCTATCTGGTTTCTGTCTCTTTCCCTGAACGTCAAGCTCGAATTAAACGACTCGACCGAGAACCACAAGGAGATATCCCACTAATTGCACTTGATTCACTCTCGTTCGCTTGATCCTGCCCTCTCACACATTGGTAAAAATGACATATATATATGTATATATATATATATGTTTGTGAACATCACCACTGACCAGCTCGCTTCCCTGGCATCACCCGACGATATCACCATATCTATATTTGACAAGCACACGCGCGCTCGATAAAAACCGTCCTCGTATAATACGTCTCTGTACAATTTACATATATATGTGCCTGATATGTACGTAATGGACGTGTGCTGGCACACTTTTCTCGTTCCGTTTCTCCATTTACTTTCGTTCTGTTCGCTCTCTCCCGAACAATTTCTTCAGACCGAAAAAATTGAATGAAAAGCTCGCGGTGCCGCACACACCATCCGTGTGCAGCGAAAAATGGAACGAGGAAAAAAAATCAATAGCAAATCGTCGTTATTGCTGTCTATCGGAGCAGGCGATTCCGGATTCGCGAGCTTACAAAGGATGCGGACGCTCGTCAGGCACGTTGAACCTCGGTAAGAGACGATAATTGAAGGAGGAGGGTAGAGAAACGAAAAACCGCCGACAGCAATAACGGCAGCTCCCGACGCCATTGTCCAGTTCGCGCGACAGACGAGAAAACTAATATACGAAGGGAAGAAGGCGCGTGGGATGTGAGCGATTACGTCTCGCGAGAAGCATCTGGTAAAGTAGTGTGGGGCCTTTTGTCCACGATGCTTTTTTATATGTTTAAAACATGTTATCGCGGCCCACAACGACAATGTACAACACAAGTACAAGTACAGTAACAGGGACAACTCAACAAGAACAACAATCACAACGATAACAACAGCAACGACAGAATTATATATATAATTATAAGAGGATACAGTCGCGCCACTTTCTCTCCCCACTTATTTATCGACATGCATTTTTTCTCTCAATAAATGTTTCCCGCCACATTTAACCGAACGTCATAAGCGAATGATAAACAGCGCATTTCCTCCATTCAACAACTCTCCTTACTTTACGTTCGTGCGCCAAAACAATTGAAGTACAAAAGGCCAGAAACGATATATTATATACGAATACCGCCGTCAATGATCGACTAATCGATTTTTACTCTCCGCTTTAATGAATAACGCTATATATGCTACTGATATACATAAATATACTTACTAAATACCTATATACTTACTAATATTACTTATATACTAAATATACGTATACTTATACTCTCTCTAACACTGGTGGTGGTTCTCTTTTTTTGTGTGTGTTGTGCTGCTGCCTCTGTCTGTCTGTAGAGCAAGGAGGCCGGCATCCGCACTCTGGTCGCACTCGATGACCAGGGAGGTGAGTTTCAATCCGCTCTAAATCAATCAGTTCAATCAATATCAGTCAATCTCTGTTAATGTCTCTCTATTATCTCGATTTAAAACATCCTTCTGGATTAATATAATGTCGCCTTGCCCAGAACGACCATTTATGTATACTTATTATTTTCATTTTCTACGCTTTTTTTCTTGCCCTTTTCGTTGGTACAATTATTTCCCGTTATCACAACCTAACCGCTGACTTCTTTTCGTTCCTTTTTTCCTCTTAAGTTTTTTTTTTTTCTTTCTTTAGTGTTGACGTTTCGTTTTACTGTGTTTTCTGTATTTGATGGTTTTCACTATTTTTTCTTTTTTTTATCTTTTTTTATTGAGGAGGGAAAGGTAGGATATGGTGATTCATGCCGAGAGAAACGGGACGAAATGTGCATTATATCCTTTGACGGATGTTGATGTAACGCAAGGAAATGAAATTTTAAAAATACATATCAAAGAATATCCTACTGAAACCTCCAATGGGGAGATCGGGGAATTCTCTTTTGAGCCAAGGGGATGATGCATGCATCGTCCAGCGAAAATTGTCATTTTGCAGTGAAAGGCTATTGATAAAATTGACTTCTCGATCGAGCGTCCTCTTGCTTCAAAAGATAAAAAGCCCTCTTAGGTATTTAATATACTTCTCTGCATGACACTATTGCTGTATACTTGACTTTAACGGTAAAGATGTTTCGTCCCGGGACTCTCATATTCGTGTACGCATGTTGCACAACAAATCCTAAATAGACTAAAAGAAAAAAAAGATAAAATACGAGAGGCAATACTTTTAAGGAAAGATTTTATTTTGGTAAAAAAAAAAGAGTGTCCACTTTTTATTCCCGTAGATATCAGCACGTACGCCGCTAATTTGCGGTTTAGTTGGTTGATAAGGTGTTGGTTAGCGTCGTTTGCCCACTTTTCATTTGCAAATTTGTAAACAAAAGAGTAAATAAACAATAATATATATTATACAGCGAATACTACGTATCTCGACACTTGCGATGAATTAAAAAGCAATAGCTTTTAAATACTTAAAACTGTTAATATTAGCGACGAGACACTGTTTTCAAGGTATATAATATACGCTAATACATGAGTTCGAAAACGCCACAAACTACAGCAAAACTTTATTTTCATAATATTTTTGTACAGAACACTCAACAAAAGGTCGGGTCGTTTTGTTCACTGAGCAAAATCCTTGTTGCCTTTGTACAATGATGTATACTTATTATGGATGATTTGAGATAAAGAAGAAATAATGGATAGAATGTACGTAATAGTGGACAGTGCAGCAAAGGCAAAAGAGCCAATTGAATGAACAACAGGCAACAGTAACTTTTCCATCAAATCAATTCTGCTCTAATTTCTGTATATACTACTATACCTGTTTTTTACTTTTATACTTTATTTACTTTTCTTAAATCGCTGTACTACTGCTATAACTGCCACTAAACACCGTCGTATGATTTTATACGACGAATGATAAAACGCCTTACTTCTGTCACTCTATTTTGCAACTTTGTACAGCCGCAGCCGTGCCGTTTTCTATCACCGAAAAGACTGGTTTAAGAATATATATATTTTTTTCTATCTTTGTCTCTGTCTATCTTCTGTCTCCGTCTATTGTGTATATATATACATCCACAACTATTTTCTCACAGCCACGCGTGCCCGAAAGAGCGGGGAAAAACGAGGTCGAAAAATGGGAAAGTAATGAAAACGGCGTGGGGCACCTCGGACTCTCGCCGACCTACTAAATTAATTCTCCACTAAACTAAATAAAAAGATAAAAAAGATTAAAAAAAAAGAGTACGTATGAAACTGTGTACATATGGCACTACGCTTTGCGCTTATCGCGGGATACAGGTGAATTTTTCTTTTTCACGTTTCTAGACATAGATATACATTGGATTTTTATTCTTTTATTCATTTTACTTTGTTTTTCATTTTCGAATTGCCGAGAGCGTGGGTATGTATATTATTTACAAAAAGAAAAGACAAAACGCGCCTTATCACTGGCTTTCATTTTTTGCTGGAAAATTGTCCAATAAATATGACATTTTTGCAGAGTTTTAGCTTGTCACCGCCGATGTATGTATGGACTATTTACAATCATTTCTCAAAGTTTATTTTTACTTTCGTTCTAGCTTTGAATAAAGATATAGATTAGCTCTCAATTACTTGATACACGACTGAGTTAGTATGCCTTTTTTTTGTTCTCACGACAATTTTCCGAGTTACTTTGTTGAGTCAGACGAGAAGGATTCTGTCACAGTAGTGCATACGTTTTTGGTTATCTTTTTTTAGTTTTTCTTTTTTGTTTGGTTGACAAGGTGCAATTTTAAATATACTTTGTACATACTTACGTAGCCTCACCAAAAGCTTCTAGCTGTGTCGCTTTCAGTCTACGTACATAACCTTATACTCTATATAGTGTAAATCCGTATTATACCGTCATTGTTGCGTATATTTGTTTTAGCAGTAGCTGTCTGTCCGTTTATTAACCGAACATTGATTATACGATATATACTCATTCAGACATACTCGAGAACCTTTTTCCCCTCACCGAATCGTGTGTTTGTTTTTTTTTCTTTATTGGTTCGTTATCTTTCTCCTCTTATTCTTGCTACATCATAACGTAAATCACCCGAGCCAATTCCAGTTTTCTTTCTCCTCCGCTGCCCTCCCGAAATCCAATGTATCGGCTCCCAATTCTCGAGGAGCAATTTTTACGGTTCCCGCAAATTTATCTACGGTCGCCCTTTTTATCAGTCTTTTATAATATACCTTTCAAAGTAGGCTGGCTTCATTCTTACCTCATCCGTCTTATTTTTGCTTGAGTTTCGGGCAGGTACCTCCGTAACTTTAAACTTACGTTACTCACGGCCGCTGCTCGTCGTTCGTCAACGTAAGCAGCGAAATTCTCGCGTGTAATACGGTTGTCAACATTTTTTTACGCTTGTAACGAACAGTAAAATTGCCCCGTTTACAGCTGAAAGAAATAAATTAATTGCATTGGGTACAAGAGCAACATTTAAAAGCTGCTTTTCTTAATCATTTCATTCTCAACTGTCTTTAATGAAACGTCTACTTTTCAATTTCTTGTTTCTCGTGCTAAAACAAATAAGCGAAAACTTCCTGTACAGAAGCAACAAGCAATAATGTTTTATCAAATATACAAGAAAGGAGTCTCAACGAACGATCGCCTTGAATCAGAGGAGGTTAATCTCGTTAACTCTCGCGCAGCCGTTGACACGCGATATCACGCCGGAAGATGCGCGACCCGCCGATCTTTTTCACATTGTCATCTCAAGTTCAGCCGCTCGGAAATAATGCGCGCTCCGCGCAATTGGACGCCGCCTTTCAGCATCCTAAGGCGAAATTCCACTGTTCCCCCGAAGGTACGCAGAGGTTTCGTCGCGTACGGTTTCAATTAATCGGTGTAATCACTTGAAAGGTTGCAGACGCCCGTTAATGCGCGCGACGTCGTTGCGAAATTAGCGGCTGCCCGGGAAGCTTCGAGGGCTGAGACCCGCCGACAATTCGACGCGTCCGAGCGAGTTTCGCCCCGGAAATTCGATTTCTCAATCCTCTGCGCGCTCGGCGGAACGGAAGCTCGCACTCTTTCCGACGGCGCGTTACGAGGCTTTTTCTTTGGTATTAGTTCAGCGTACGTCCTGCGCGCCACGCGATACTAATTATTCGAGAGAGCTTTCAGCGAAAGCACGCGCGGCTCATGATTTATTACGGGCCACTTTCGAGTCTCGCGCCATTAGCGCCGGCAAATTAATGGCGCCTTTTATTTCACGGCGCAGGACGTACGGGGAACAAGCGACTTTCTTACCTTTTAGTTTATATTTATATATCATGTTTTTGTTCAGCCGCTCGTCGGTGTTCGCTCGCCTTTTATTTCTCATTTAATCGCGCAATTGTTTTTGTAGAGCGAGGAAGTTGGAGCGAATACTCTGGTGATGCTGGATCACCAAGGGGGTAAGCAAAAAGAAAAAAACACAACCGACGAGAAATTAAAAAATTAACGCAAGTGCAATTAATTTATTAACTCCTTGGGACTTTAGTTTGCCTGACTATTGAGATAACTAAAAACGACTAACTTTATGTATATATATCGTGCGTAAACTCGACGCGCGGAAAGTTGTGTTTTCCCGGCGGTTGAGTATTAGACAAGCGATAACCGTAATAAAAGTAAATTGGCTTAGAGGGATTAATCCAAAACTAAAACTGGTACTGCTAGCCCGTCTAATCCCGCTGTGTAGTGCATATATAATGAAACCGCCTCTAATCTATAGATATAAACGTAGACATATAACGTAATATACCTATACGACATTGCAGCACTTTAACGATCCAACTCTTTCCTCCCACCTCCCGCTCCGAACTCGTGCACTCGCTGCCTGCTTTCCCGCCGGCGCATTATACAGATATGTATACAATATATATATCTAACATCGGTAATATTTTCACACACGCAGCTCCTCGTAACGTCCTTTTATATAAAAAGCTCTCCTCCCCTTTACTAACGACCAGCACAAGCCTGAATTGTATATACACACGCCGACACGGTACGCGTCCTTTCGACGAGCGTCTACGTATGTGTACAATTTTCAGCGTACAAAAAAGCCCGGAAGGATGCTCCCGTTTTTTCCCGGCGCGCGTTCGCGCGCGCGGCCTGCACTTGACCCGGAACGAGGCGGCGCTTGTTTATTTAACGTTTTTTTTTCCCCGTCGCCACGGTGGCGGTAAACGCCGAGTGACGGACGTGTGCGGACCGTGCGCGCGCGCGCGCGCGTACATCCGGCCGGGATTCGGGAGCTCGGTTATCCGGCCTGCTTCCTTGCCGGGCGATCTTACCCCTACCTCCCGAAACGCTCCTGCCTCCCGATTAGTTTCCTTTTGATTTTAAGTGTCTCATGAGGATTGTTAATCATTATTTTTTGATGCTCACCACCGCATCGACGCTGCGTGCAGTAATTCAAACGGTTGTGTGACGATTAGCGTGCGTTTTTTTTTTTTGTTTTTTTTATCAGTCCTCGTTCGAGGCGCTAAAACGTAGATTAACTTACTGAGAAAAGCTAGAAAGCCACCGTAGGTATATCGATGCGTAATGCTAGGGCTTCATATGACTATGAGAGTAAAGAGTTGCAAGATTTGTTGATTTTCTTTTGTAACTGAACGAAAGCTAAAAATGAAGTTTCTTTTCTAGTTAGATGTCGATTTAGCGACGGCGCACAAAAAGCTAAAAAAAAAAAAAGACGTAGACGAGGAGAGATGCACTCGACGCGCGAGAAAAGCCAAGCTCTCCCTCCACCCTTTCCGTTTCGCTATCTTCCGCCTTCCGGATCTCTTTTGCGCGGCTTCTCTAAAATCTGCGGGGGCTAAAGTCGAGATAACATTTGAATTTCCAAAGCCAAATCCCTGTGCCGGCGGGATTCGGCCTTTTGTTCCCGCGCGAGAAATCTAGCCGCGCGCAGCCGAAGGGGAGTAAATTTTTTCCGCAAGATGTACAAAGTAAGAAAAAGGCGACGGCGGAACGGAAAACTGGAGCGAGACGTTGGGCGGACTCGCGGTGAGTCGTGTGCTGGTCCTGCCGGGGAGGGGTGGGATGACAAATCACTAGCTTTTGCACTCGAGTGATGATGATGATGTTAATGCCTCTCTGATTGGTCGGTTGTGCCTGTTTAGAGCCATGAGGTCGGGATGAAAACCCTCGTAATGCTGGACGAGCAAGGCGGTAAGCCATTCTATCTAGCCTCTCTAACTTCTATATAAACTAATTTCTCTCTGCGATGTCTCACACAATTGGCATAAGGATGTCTTGGATGGTAGCTGCTGAGAGGTGTGTGGGTGTCTGGGTTAAGGATTATGCCGGAGCGCGGACGGGCCGGGAGTCGAAATTGAGATGAGTTCTGCTTTTGAAACTTGCATGTTTTGACGAGTCTATTTTTAAAGGTTCTGCTGTTGCATTTATTTTTATGTTTTTATCGATCGAGTGCTTTTCAATTCAAGAGACGAGTCAGCCGATGGATATCAAAATGTGCAGGTCTTTGAAGCTGGAATGCTTTCCATTTCGATACGGTCTTAATCGTGCTCCGAATGTTTTATATATTCTTTATACATTGTAATTTTCAAATAAATAAATGGCACAATTTTCTTACTGAATGACATTTTGTCTTTCAAGTTTTTGCAAGTTCAACAATTATTCTAATTTTTAAATCTCTCTAATAGTTTCTCTTGAAATATGCTGTCTAAAAAGGATTTAAATTCTTCATTCAAACAAAAGGTTGAAAAGTAGCTTGAATGTTTAAAATAAGTTTTCTAAAGTGCTGTGAATTTTTTTTTTATAATGTTTAATCCAGACAAAGCAGCCCAACCAATGCAACCTTAAAATAATGCAAAAGGCGAAGAAAGAAAACAAAGTATATGATTTAAAAATTTTGAAAATAATTTCAAGAGTAAACTTTCTTTGTTTTTTTCTTTCTCACAATTTTTTTTATATATTTTTTTAATCAACAAAAGATACATAGAGGTTTTCTATAGTTTAGAGATATATATACCTTAGATCACAGAATATTACGAATGATTATACAAAAACGATATACAGACGAAAACGAGTAGAAAAGCGTCCAGATTTATGATAATAAAAAACGCACTGACAACACAATTTCCAAACGCACAGTTTTATTCACACTTTACCTACGTTTTTACAAGTCATATGATAATATCGCAACGCGTACGATGTTTATCTTTTATCGATTAACTGGAACTTGCACGATTCAAAAAGTAAAGCGGTTTTGTAAGGGGAAGTATCACGCAATTTTTTATTTTCTAATAACGATAAAGTGGTGATCATAAAAATTTTTCACGATGCTTGTGATAATAATGAACTTATACTTAAATAACATAATTAACAACTTTAACGGTTTAAATTACTAACTCTGTGCAACTCGGACTCGCGCTTAAAAAAGTGAAATAATTCATTAATTTTCATACGTGCAACTTATACTAATCCCCAGACTCTTTTGAGAAAGTCTGCAATAACAAAGGACTAAAAAGCCGGATAAAAAAAGAACCACTGCTTCTTTCTGTACTCTTTTAACCTCAGTCTCGTTCTGTCGACTATACAGTAGAATAAGAAAGGGAATGTAATTAAAGAACGGAATAATATACTGATTCATGCTCACTGACACCTTAACGGCCAACGCTCAGACTATATATATATAACTGTAGTCCACTCCCTCACTTACCACCTTCCGTTTTATTAATCATGCGTCACTCTTGTTACTTATTTTTTTCTGTTTTTTTTTTATACCTACTATATATTGCCACAACATATATGTTAATTATAATCTTAGGTTTCATTGGTATATAACTAACGCGCGAACCGCATGCAAAGGCCTACCGGATAATGCAGAAGGACCCTTCTTTTTCTTCATTTTCTTTCTGAGATGTATAGCTGTTTACTTCCATTGGTCCAGTTTCGCGAGGCTGCGGCGAATTGGACTAATCGAATTTGTACTTTCAAGTTTCTCGCAAGTGTATGTTAAGTGTGGTGGACATTGATGTGACGCGCAATAATCGTGATGCATGAGTTATATCGGGTCGTTGCCGTCTCGCGTTTCAGACGCGCTTTCGTGTGGCCATCAGCCGTTCCGCTCCGCGAATTTTCCAGATGATTCTTTCGTGTTGTGCTCGATGCACAATTGAGCGAATTGAACGGAGCCGCTGCCGGATCAAATCGGCGAATTCCGGATTTTCGGAAAATGGCAGCTTTCAAGTTTCCGAGATTTCCAAGTACAATCGATCCGATCCTCCGCGTCCGGTCCAGAAACAGCAGCTTGAAAAAGGAATCTGTCCCGTAAAAGTTAATTACCGCCGCGTCGAGCGTAACGCGGCTCGGGCCGAATTAATCCGTCGCTCTCGGCTGCTTTCGCGCGCGTTTCACGGCCCGTCGGATGCGAAAGCGCGTCGACGTTCCGCCGTAACTCCGCGTCGCGGGAGCGGTGGCAATTATTGTACGAACGGCGACATGCACGGAAAGGCTTATGAATGGTCCTCTATGTTCACACATGAGTGTCCGTTGTTCTGTATACATAGATACACGTATATGTGCGCGTGCGTACGTACGGACAGGTTAGAATCAGAGAGCGCGCCGCTTTTGTGGGGGGTATTGACGGCCGCTGTCGGGACGTCGCCGCCGCTTGCTTTCGTTCCGCTCTTGGATATAGGTTAATTATGCGCTTAAACCTGTCGAATAATCGCCCAGTTTTCTAATTAATCAAAGAGCCGACGACGATGTTTATATTAATTTGCCGTGGCGGCGAGCGGGATATCGGAGATTCATTTCGGTTAATTTAGATTTCAACTTGACGCTCAATCGAAAGTTTTTCGATGCTCGAAGGCGACTCTTTGGTTCTAACCATTTTACGGACGCAGCGATAGTCGTGACTATTTTCGACTCTATGCACAACTGGCAGCTTATCGTCTGTTTATTGTCAAAGACTTTCTAATCTTCTCACTTCTCGCTAATGTATTTACGTAACCAAAACGTGATTTTAAAGCCATTCTCCATTTAAAGAAAAAAAGCAGAAAAATCTTTCTGGAATTGATTGTCCGGTCAGCCTTTGCACGCTCAGCGTCGCCGGTCCGTCCATTTCGGAGCACGAAATTCCAGCGAAATTCAAATCTCATCTTGGCAGCTCGCAGGGGCTCGTCCCCTTTTCGTTATTCTTACAATTTATCCGAGGCTATCGTCGGTCGTCCCTCTCCTTTTTCATTTGGCGAACCAAGGGATTTCGTACTGCGAAATTCGCTCATGGATGCGGCGACGTGATCGTAATGTAAACGATAGAGTAAAAAAGAAAGGGAGAAAAAAGAGAATCAGACAAGAAAGCAAGTCTCGGTTGGTTTGGCTGAGGACGTAGAGATATAACATTGTCGTATGCTGGTATAAACAGAACAACTCGACCGCATTGAGGAGGGAATGGACCAGATCAACGCCGACATGCGCGAGGCCGAGAAAAACTTGACGGGGATGGAAAAGTGCTGCGGTCTCTGCGTTCTTCCCTGCAACAAGTATGTTCATCATGTCAATCTATGTACTCTCATTATCGTATCGATTATATCAACTTAATAATGTCCCCTTACCCAAGAAATTTCACTCAGATTCTAAACAATAATAAGAGCTTTCGCGCGTTGTTTTTTTTTCATTTCGAAAATGAGTTTTATCAGTGGCCCTTCGCCGCGAAAAAGAAAGTCAACGCAGCGAAGAAAGCTTGGCAAGACTCCAACCGCATCGGGTTTTAAATTAAAGCTCCATTGTTGACATTTTAAAGTTGCAGCAGAATATAGAGGAAGAGTTTAAGAGAGTATTTTAATTTAATTTCGGTGGCTCTAATAACAAAAGCATTACGTCGGTACTAATTCAGTAATTGTCGGTGGCAATAATACAATGGAAGCAAAGTATAATGGATGAGACTCGGTGCATTTTACGCAGCGGCTAATTGAGCTTTTAAATCCTTCCCATTGTGCCCGGCTTACGCGGCAAATTGTCTAGTAGCGAAATGTCTGCCGATAGAGATTTTCAAGTGAATTGCCGGAATTTTTTTTCCTCGAGATTTAAATCCATAGTCGCCTGCTCTTTATCGAAAGTTCAATCGGCTCGGTTCACTGATTACTTTATAATTTTAGCCTCGATAGTTTCAAAAAGTCCGCTCCGCGTCTATAAATACGCAATCGATTTCAGAGGCAAAGAACTCGATTCCAGAAGCAGCTCCCGACAGCTGCCTCAAAACTCTTTTCCCCGGAGGTAGCTTCTGCTCGAAAGGTCGTTATTATTGTTCAGAACGTTGCAAGGACCACCCCATCATTAAGATCAGCATTCGAAAACACAGGCTCTTTTAACGCGCGAGGGCGAGCGGCTGACTCGCGCCCGCGCGGTAAAAACGGCGACTTCTCCGATAGAACTAACGATTCGCACGAGCGAGCACGAGTGATTTGCAGCTTTCGCGGGCCCCGCTAAGCACCGCGAAAGAACCAAGCTAGGTCTCCCCCCCACGAAAGCGAGAAAAAAAGGCGGCCTCACTGACGGCCGGCTGGGACGGCTCCCGCTCTGCTCTTCTCTCCCCAGGGGCGCGAGCTTCAAGGAGGACGAGGGCACGTGGAAGGGCAACGACGACGGCAAGGTTGTTAACAACCAGCCGCAGCGGGTGATGGACGAGCGCAACGGCGTCGGGCCCATGGGCGGCTACATCGGCAAGATAACGAACGACGCGCGCGAGAACGAGATGGAGGAGAATATGGGCCAGGTCAACACGATGATCGGCAATCTCAGGAACATGGCCATCGACATGGGCAGCGAGCTCGAGAATCAGAATCGCCAGATCGACAGGATCAATCGCAAGGTCAGGCAGCTCTCTCTCTCGATGTTCTTTGCTCATGTTGTATGTGTCCCCCGACCCCGACCCACCTTGGTACGGAGCCGTGCAAGCACTGCACGCCCGTACTGCAAAAGGCTTCACTGTTTTGCGATCTCTTTGTTGCGCTCGCCGCTGCCAATGCAAAACTCTGAGCTTTTTGTCGCAGGGGTCGTTGTTGTTCATTGACGTAGACTGTCTTTAAAAGATGTGCCCCCCGAATTTACCCTCCCGCCCCGAACCCCCTCTGTGTTAAACACTGAATTGAAGGTTTGTGGTAATCATTGTTGTTATTAAGTAGTGAAGTAGTCGTAGATATAAGAATAGAAAAACTTAGATGTTTAGTTACAGTAGTGTGTAGTTGGTACATCAATGTTTTGATGCTATCGTGGGGGAGGAAAGTCTCGCTGACGAGGCGAAGCTCGAGGCGCGCGAGGTCGACCGAGCGCTCGGAGCTTTTCGTTCGAATTAAAAATTCAAGTCTCCGCATTAGCGAAAATTCCGATCGCTCCGTCGACCCCCCCGCCTCGTCTTCGCCCCCTTCATCGAGCTTTCCGTAAATTCCACGGCTGTGCAGAGTGAGCTTTAGTTGACGTGTCTACGAGCACGTTAAATTAGGCCTCATTTTGCAAAGTTAACTTAGGAACACTGTAAATGTTTTAGTGCGTTGTACTCGATCCTGTTTGTGTTTGAATGTTGAAATTATACACTCGAGAGTGTAGCTACAACGGGCAGCTTCATGTCTTACTTGCAAAGTTTGCGTAGTTGTTTCACACGCGCTGTGCAAAAAGTGTAATACACACCGTGCTAAAATTATAACTAAATTATCCGAACTTTAAGTAAGAAGAAACTCTAATCGCAATTTCGGTTCAAAAAGCCTCGTACTGTTAAATTAAAATCTACGTTAGCATGAAGTTGACAAGAATATTCTTCAACGTCCTCTGTCCAACTTGAAAAAGTAATAAATGCATGCGGTTTTGTGTCTGTAGCAAATAAACTCTGCCTCGAAGCTGTACAAAAATAAAAAAAAATCAATGCGTAAGATGTGTTGCAACACAGCCGCGCCAAAGCATTTACAGTGAACAGGTAAAAGGGTCGGCAGTCGGACGTTTCACCGAAAGCACTTGCAACGCGTCGCCAATGAAACGGCCGCGGGAGAAAAAGCCGCCCGTCTGCCGACCGTTTTGCCCGCCCTGACACGCGACCCGCCTGAACTGACGTTGGCACCGCAACTCTTATCTTTTCCAGGGAGAGTCGAACGAGACGAGGATACAGGTTGCGAACGAGCGGGCCCACCAGCTGCTGAAATAAGAAGTCGGATTCGCAGGCCGAGGGCAGAACGAGTGCGAGCGAGTATTAAATAAGAGCCGCCGGGGGGCGCCGGCGCCCGTTTTCTTCTCTGTATCTCGGCGCCGACCCCCGGGCGCAGGGCCTCCGCTACTTACATCCAAGCTGTACACTACTATTATACTGTTAATTTTCATTATCGTACCTTAATTACAAAGATAAATTCCACTCCGCGCCCCCTTTGCTGTCCACCACTTTAAACAAGTAACTCAGTGTCGTCTCTACCTTTGTGCGTCGACTTGCGTAAATTATTATCTATAACCCCCCCAAAGCCCCAATGCGTAATTACTTAATAAAGAAAGCAAAGTATCGAGTAATAAAACAGATGATGCATCTTACTTGCGATTAGTTATATATACGACGACTTGACCTCGCGTCTCAACTCGCGACTAAACTCGGAGGGGGAGGAGGGATGGCGAATATAAATTGATGTCGGACGTTACGTCGTTACATACGAGACACGCACACTATATTTACCACAAGCTCGGCGACCTTTCTACACTTTTGCGGAGGAGAAAAGAATGAACGGGCAGGCAGCGCGACGGATGGGAGGGCGATCGTATTATACGTAAACTTTCGCTGCGAGCGCCGTTTATATTCTGTGTCTTGCCGAGGCTTTAACGCCGAGGTCAAACTATTTCTCTGTCTTTCCTCTATCTTGTATCTCTATTTATCGCGTACACACTTACACGGGACACCGACACGCACGCACACACGCGCGGAAAAGGAAAATATTCTATACAGAATGCTTAAGGGTCTTACGTATAGTTGGAGCATTTTTAATCTCTGACGTTTTCCTTCACGAGTACAAAAGAAACGTTTTTTAAATTCCAATTTTTACGGATAATAAACTCTCCCACACAGCTACACGCGGACACACACACACACACACACACACAAACAAACACCCACACACTCACAAGTTCTCGCCGCATGTAGAATTTCTTCTAGAACACCGCGCATGCATATTTTTCTCCTCGTGGTGTAGTGCATGACACTTTTCAAAGGGAAGAAAAAACAAAAAACAGAAGGGGAAGTAATGAACAAAATGGTAAAATTAAACAATTTATATACATAATGATATACGATATATATTTGTATGGCAATGAGTCGGCTCAGTTTTACGTGCCTTTGATCGTTCTCGTTTCTCATTCGTAAGACCCTTATCGACAAGGATGAAAAAAGATAAATCTGTACATCCCCAGAAAAAACTCCCCCCCAAAAGAAACGCACCCAAGACGACACTTCTATGTATTTTCTGACCAGCCGTTTTTTGAACAAAAAGTATGTAATTATATTCAGTAAATTCACGTACCAAAGGAAGCATGAAAAATATTCTAACATTAAAATACAAGAACAGCATGACAAATAACAGACAAATTTTGAAAACAAGAACATTAAACTAGTTGAAGCTAAAGAGAAACCAAGTAATACCGTTTTTTCCTCTACTATCCTAGAAATTTGTCTCTAGATCGACAATTTTTCTAATAGAAGTGCGCCTAGCCGTAATTGTTGTATAGGTTTTTTTGAGACGCGAACGAAGGACGACGAGTATTATCAGAATACAAACTGCAATGTCTATAACCGCATATCAGACGCTCGTCGTGACTTTTCGTCACTCGAAGAAGCGCCTTAAGGACGCGCGTATTTTTCCTCAAGCCCCGTTTTATGCCCACTTTACTATTAATAATAATTATGTCTCGTACCTTACAATTAGAACATGAAGTACCTAGAAAAACGAGAAATCTCTTATTGATTATTATCAAGAATTACTAAAAATAAAGCATGAACAAAACACAACGATCTTTATAAGTGCATTGATATCACACCGGTCTCGCGCCGGTCGGAGGCTGCTCGATCGCTATATATATATATATATATACATATACATATATATACATACGTATAATCCTTTTCGAGCGTTTTAATTAAGTCGATCGATATGTGAATCGTTGTCCATTGATAAGCAAAACTAAAGTGTCGAGTAGCGTGCATAAACAAAAAGCCGCGAAGCTTCTTTTAGCGCAATAACTAAGCCAAATCTCGAGCATCTTGCCGACCGACGCCGTACCATTGCTGCTCAGGATAGTAGAGGAGTATCTTAGAGGACATTTTCGACGACGGAGAAGAGAGAGAAGGAGGAAGGGATAATGCACGCAAAAGAAAACTCAGCGTAGAGAAGAGGACGCAAAGAGATCCAGTTAATTTGCCAAGGTGCTATATTTACATATATATACATACACGTAGTCGCGTTGTTTCGAATGCTAAGTGTGCCGAGGAACAAGAGAATGCGCGAGGAAAAATTATAACGAAAGTAAGTCGAGTTTTAACGGTTGCAGACGAGTGGAACTTCCTTTTTTTCGTCTTTTTTTTGTTTCTTTTTTTTTTTAAATCAAGTAAGGAGGGAAGTTTAGCGGAAGGTTTGTAAGAAGAGTTTATATTACTTAAAAAATGAATCAACGGAGAAATAAATAAACGAATGAAGAAAATCCCAAGCGAGAAGAGAGTTAATCCCCCCCGCCCCCCTTATAGCGTAGGTCTCTTATAAAAGAATGAATTAAAGTAACACAAAAACACATACGCGATTTTAAGGTCACGGTAAGGTTCAACTCCAAAAACGTATTGAGAAGCAAACATACCATGCAAATTGCGGAAACAAAATGTTTAACAAAAAAAAAAAACAAAAAAAAAGTATAAATCGTTGCGTACCCCGGGAAAAGTTTTCAGTGAAAATTACTGTTAATGCGAGAGGAAAAATTACTCGGCTACGGAGTGAACGCGGGACGTTAATCGCTTAAAAATGTCGGTGTAATTATTATAAACAAAATTTATAAATATTATAATTTGCAAAATGTTTCGAGAGCATTTTTACAAAATTAAAATATCGTCTATTATCGTGGCCATGAGTAAAAGTTTTAAAATAAAGATCTCCACCATTGGATTACTGCACCAAATTTTTTTCAGGACAGCTTTTACTGTGCAGCGTGGTAAACTTTACAGAGACGTAATTACCACAGATCTCATCAATCTGCGTTTACTCCATAGGCTAATAATTTTCCCTCGCACTTTAACAGTAATTTTGACCGAGAATTTTTGTCACAGTATAAAAGCGAGAAAGAACGGCGGTGAAAAAAACTTGTACATTATTGTATTTACACAGAGGCTTGTACATGTACTGTAGAGAAAATAAAAAAATATTGTAGAATCGATATAGCGAGAAAAAGAGAGATGATATGGGAGAGTGAGAGAGAGAGAGAGAGAGAGAGAGCGATATATAATATGTGTGTCACTGCGAGCCAATTTTGCGAGGTGGAACTCTGCGGTGTGTTTTCAAGTGAAAAGGAACTATTGTTCGCGGAAGATTAGACTATCGTTAGAGGATGACTCCGAGGCGGAAAGTAAAGCGAGAAAGAGAGAGAGGAAAGCTATCGGGAGCAAACGAAGGCGTGCACGCGATTTCCTTGCTTCTTTTTTTTATCGACGCTGATCGATCCCTCCGCGATGAGACAAAAAACGATGATGAACCGTCCTGCGTTTTTTTCTTCGTTTAAGCGAGAGGAGGGCAAGAGCTTTGATTGAATGAACCTTTACCCGCGACGCGTCGCGCTCCGCCTACGACTTTTCCGTTCTCGTTGAACCTCGGTCATTATTCACGCACGCGCGCGCGCGCGCGCGAGTCTTCGGTACAGGCAAGTAGGTGCGAGAGCGGGAGGCTCGTAAAATTTTCAGCCGGTAAATCTTTACTGCCCTCGTCCCCTCGCCGCGGCGAGAGCGCTTTTCCGTTATTCCGCTCTTGACCCGCTGCTTAAAAAACGATCGGACGGGGAGAGAAGATCCTGCAATAATAAATCGAGTCGAAAATAATAGTACAGAGAGAGACACACACACACACACAGACACACACGCGGCCGAAGTCGCTTTCACTCCAGGCCTACGTACGCGATTGATCCCGCGATCGCGCGCTTTAGATTTATATTTTCCGAACGGGGAAGGCAGGGTGAGCTGAATCTGCAAAGTTTAATCGAAGGCGTGCGCTGATTCGCTGAATGAACTACGTCGTCCTTAAAATTAGCTTAGCCGCACCGGGGAGCTGGAGTAAGTGTGAAGCATTCGCGCTGGAATTTTCGTTTTGTTCCGCAAGCGAACTGCCGGCGGGGAAGATCCCCACTTCCTCTTGCGCAGCCTCTTGCAATAACTTCAATTTTTAAAGGGTTCTATATCTTCAAAGTCGATTCTAACGCTAAATGTCGATAAGAGAGGGGAGACTCCTCGACGGAGGCACGGGGTTTTCAGGGTCGCCGGCAGGACGCGGGCTTTCGCTGGTGTCTTTTAATATCGCACGTATATATTAATATGTAAAAGAGCCGAGGTCGTAAAATTTTCGATAAAACGAAGCAACCGAAAACCACCGACAAACGATGTAATCCGTAAATGAATCCACGTTAGAAAGCTAATTTATTGCATAGACGTAACAAAGTTTGTGATAAACGAGGAGCAACAAAAAATAAACCACGTATAAGTTATAAATAAATATATATATTATATATAAATATTGGTCTCTGTGTCGACGATGCAAGCGCGCGAAGCGATTTCTCGAATCTGCCGTTCTTCGATTCGACTTACGCGTCACTTTCTCAAAGAAAGGCATTTTAAAAGTTTTATTATTGTAATCGATTTATAAAGGGTAAGGAGGAGGCTGGGAATATTCGCAGAATACGTAGACGTGTAAGCGAAAACTAATTTTTTGAATTTATAAGATGAATTTCTAACGGTATAACGTTTGTATTTATTATCGGCGTAGTTTTTTCGCTAATCGCTAATATCTTCCATTTATTGCTTGTTAAAAAGAAAGAGAAAAAAAATCTTACAAAAAATGTCATATTTATTAATCGTTAACGACACGTAATTATTGTTGCTAGAAGCGATGATTAAGCGCAATCTTTAAAAAGAAATTCTATATTTTAGTCTTGAATGTCTAGTTGAAAAGAAAAAAAAAGCAAACGCTGCAAGCGCCGCAACTTTTTCGATCTGCAGATTCGAGGACTGTTCGGCAAAAGCAAATCCAATTTTCAAAAGCAAACACACAGAACACGAGGTGGAAGCCGGTCGCAGAGGGGCTCGAGAGCTAAGTGTTCGATGACCTGACGGGTCGCACGAAATGAATGAAACATTATTATATAAAAACGACACGACGCGTCGAACGATCGGGGAAGATCGTTGAAAAAGCGCTTGATGAAACAAAAAAAATAAATAAAAAAACTCGTCCTCTTCTCTCCTTTCGAATGTATTTTTTCCCGAGGGAACGGGGAGGACGTAGGTGGGGGCCATTTATTTAGATGAAACACAAGAAAACTAAAGCAGACACAAAGTAAACCAGATTAGATAAGAAAGAGAGAGAGAGCGAGAGTATGAGTGTCGCGCGGAGTCCAAAAGGAAGGAAGCGAGCGAGAGAGAGAGAGAGAGAGAGAAAGAGAAATTTTACGAATTCTGAGAGGCAATTGGCTTTCCCTAGATTTCGTCGGCGTTATTATACATAATATACAGAACATTATACATATATAATATTTAAGACATATATACATATACATATTACATGTATGCGTATGTATATGTATATATATGCGAATGTTAATAAACGGAAATTAAGGAGAGGAAATTAAAAAAAAAAAAGAGGAGGAGGGAAGGAAGGTGGCAGACGATCTCGCAGATTCTATATATTGTAAATGCATATGTATTTACTTCTCGATAATAGAGAATTAAGGATTGTATATTAAAGTACCCTATAACTGAAGTCTCAAATTTTTTGTCTTCATTTTTTTCGTTGTCTTTCCTGTACATTAAGAGACATGTATTTATCTTTCCTATGTGCTGCAAATAAAGTTTGTTTCTTGTTAATCTTGTCAACTAAAAATCTTTCGAACGACACGGAGAGAGTTACTTTAGCAAAAATTACTATTTTCTTTTTAACCTCGATCATCCACTCCTTCGTAAGAAATAAGATCTCTAAGAAAAAAATCAACTTTTCACTTGAAATCTCTCTCCCCTTCCGGCGGCCGTTCTCATCAATCCAGCGAAATGAGAGAAAAAACGGCGATCGGGACTATTTTCCGAAATTGTCAGCCACACCCGATTACCATCCCTTCCACTTAAAATCCCATTAACAATGTAGAGTAATCTTTGCTAAAGCTCAGAGCTCCGTCTTGGCAATTACCTCACTAAATTCTCCTTAATCTCACTTAGCAGCTCCTCCGCAGCCTCATCCGTCATCCCTGTCGCAGGTGGCGTCCCCGTGGACCGGGCAGCAGCGGCGGGGCCTCCTGTCGTGGACGGGGCAGGACCTGCTCGCGAATTAAAAGCGCTGTTTTACAGGGGGAGGAGGCGGAGGTGGCTGGACTACTGGGGCTATACGAACTGGGTCGCCGCTCGTCGGGGAGTCGAGGGCAGCGACGGCAGCGACGACGACGACGAGGACAAGGACGAGGACGGGGTCTCGACGCTGCGGAGCTGACGCTTTCGGGAGCTATCGAACGACCGCCACTTGCCCACCGACGGCACCAGCGGGAGTCGACGCTCGCGGCGCTCCGCCCGCTCCTGCTCCATTGTACAGTTATCGATGAGCTCATTAAACGATTGGATTCGCACGACTTTTTTTCGTGTCTTTAATGATTCTGACCCTGCCTCTCTCTCTGTCCTTTATTCCCTGGTAATTGCGCAATTATTGGCGAAGCAAAAAGAACTAATAACAAAGAAATCTGGGTTCAATTTAAAATAACGAGTGCATTCGTTAAGTTCCGAGTATTCTTAAAATTTTTCTTTTTATAATACTTCTAAAATATCGTATGCTGATCCTTGAGCGGAGCGAGACGGTAAGTACGCGGATATACAGGGCTGCCGCAAGAAAAGGTAGGTAGTAATGGAGCGCAAAAAGGTCATTACATTTTCAATAGCGCGGTTTCAGCTCGCATTTTCGCATTTTAGGTCAAACGACGTCGTGTGTTATCGATTTTTCAATTAGACTCTTTTCAAACTTGCGTATTATTTTAGCTTTTTATATAATGCTTATAAAGAATTTAGGTAAATCTCAGGTTTGCTCACTCGTTTTATTTGTCCGTTTTCGTCTTGATTAATTATAATTTATGAGTAATTAAATGAAAGTGCATAATTAGGATAAAATTATTATCTAACTTAACAATTCGACGTGATAAAGGCACTTGTGTGCACAATGCTCCGCTTTAAGCTAAAAGCTCGTCTACATTTCTATCCAACGTCCGCTCTCCTGCGTCCACGTGAATTCTTTAGTTAAAACTTCGACCTTAGCTTGACTAAAAAATTCAAAAATAATAGTCACCGTCAAGCGGGGAAATTAGTCGTAAAAGAGAAATCTCTCGAGCTTTAAAGCCCGCAAAGATCAGGGCGGACCACTAAAGCTCACCTGCAAACTGCCGCGAAGCCTGTCGTAAAAACCCGCCGGCTTCCCGCTCTTGCCTTTCCTCCTCTCTCCGGCATCCTTTTTCCTTCTCGCGATTTTCGGCGGCGCCTCGCCGCTGCTGCCGCCGCTGCTGCTGCTGCTGCCGCTGCTGCTGCTCTCCTTGGCCGTCTTGCCGGGAATCTTGCGAGGCTGATCGACTCCCCCGCAGCAGCGTCTCCGATTGGACACGCATCCTCGCGACTGTGTTTATACCCGAACGTTATTCAGATTCGGACGGGAGGAATTTATGGCCGGATTAGGGAGCCCCGGCTAGGGATACGTCGATGCAGATAACCGAGCCCGAGGGAGATTTGGCTGAGTCTGCTTTATGGATAAAAATGAGCAACTCGCCGAGCTCGTTCCAGACTCCGAGATCCGCCTGATTTACTGCCGGGAGAGCCAGAGATTAAATAAGGCGGGGACTATGAATGTGAAGGAGAAAGAGCATGCTTGGGCTGCAAGTTTTCGAGATGCTTTTAAGGGAGTATCTAGCTTTTCGGGGAATCGAGTGTCGTGGAAACTTTGTTGTATGGTTGGGAGTGAAATGTTTGAATTCGAAGGTTTCGTCGTATTTTCCAGTGACTTTGGACGCGGCATAGAGGAAGAAAAATATTTCAAACTTTTCTGATGAGAGAGAACGTCCGAGTGAGTCAGATCAAAGGAATGCATAATGGTCCAGATTACTGCCTCGTTTAATCTCCTGGCGCTCCCTTCCCCTTTTAATGTAGTATCTTATCGGCCTAGTTTTCTTATTACATCTATTTTCGTGAGATGATAGAAAAACTTTTGTCGGGGCAGGAAAACAAACTTGCTCCTAACGTCCTTCTTTTCGAAATCTAATAAAAAAAACTTCCCCGGTGCATAATTGAGTAATAAAATTTTATTGTTCCACGCAAATTTTCAATTTTCTTCTAAAACTCGTTAAGAAACTAAATTACACGCTATTTTCCCATAAAGACCCATATTACCACTGCTCAAAACTGTCAATCATTATCAAAAAACAAAAAAGAACACCCTTCTCCCGAAAATGCAAAACCCGACAAAGATAAACAAGCCACGGATGCGCAATACGAACCTGAGTAGGAATCCGAATCTCGGTCTGGGAGCCAGCAGACCTGCAGGGATCATCGCCGAAGATCCAGCCGGCGAAGCGTTTCGAGTTGACCCCCGCGCAGATCGCGCTCCGTCGGCAGGTCTGCAGCAGCCTCGACAGGGCAGACAGCGTCAGCTGTTGGATCGAGCAATCGCGTTTAGGGAAGCAGTCGGACGGGGAGAGGCGCCGGGAAGGTCGAGCTTCTCCAGCGGAGAAGAGTGCAAGTGCTCGACGTGTTCGATTTTCGATTGCGCTTCTCGGCGAAGTGCGAAGAATTTTATTATTTTTTATCGAACTCAAGGAGTGCTGTTTTCCTACGTTTGTATTAATTTTGTAAAATATTGTAATGCGCGTAAAAAGTTTCTTTATTTTTTTGTACATTCAATTAGCATTTGTGCGCAAATAAGACAAAAAAAATAAATAAAAAACCGAAAAAGGATAATGGAAGGTCAACAGTTTTCAATTTTTGCTAAGAAAAATGGAATTTTCTAAAGTCTACGGAACTTCCCTATTGAAAAGATCTTATAAAGTCTGATAAAAACCCATTGATTCGGGTGCAAATACACAATTAAATCCTATA
>JAWWEM010000044.1:6378666-6407320 GCA_035582935.1 Ormyrus thymus | reverse complement strand
AAAAACTGATAGAATCTTATTAATTCGGGTGCAAATACACATATTAAACCCTATAAAACTATTCTATAAGAATTTTTCAATAGGGTTGTATGCTGGCGATATTCTTGGAAAAATAAAAGGGCGTAAAATTTATGAGTATCGGAGTAGTATCATGAAAATAAAGTTGTATCCATCGAAGGGAAAACGTAGACTGAAATTTTAATGAAAACGAAAACAAGCTCATCCACGCTTTTCCATCCTTTGAGCTCTTTGTTGAAGTATAAACAAGACGTTCTCGTTAATTTAAGCCTGTATAATCGTTCAACTCTTTCAAAATGCAGCTATTAAAGCGTTTTACTAAATTAAATTCTATGCAATTACATCTCCAGAGACTTATTTAGCTCGCGACTTTTGAAATTGTACACTGCACTTATACAATATTGAGAAAATTAAAATTTTTCCATAAAACGTGTTTCGGTTCATTAATTTTCCCGCCCTTCCGAAAAATGAACGATACACCACCTGATAACAGGAGATAACAACAAGACAGGTAATAACGTCTTGGCCAGTATTATCCGCTCGGTCAAGCAGCATCAATTCACAGCCCTCCTTGTAAATAGTCGTGCCTTCCCTCGGCGTCGATTCCGCGATGCCCCGATGGATGCACGGACGCTTGGCTTCCGGGGAGCAGCACGAGAAGGGCACGTCCTTGGTTACCTTCTGCCTCGGTTTCATCTGGCGACGCCTCGGTGCGCTGAATGCATTCGAACTGCGTTTTCAAAAGAAGCAGTTTTTATGATGGAATTTGAGAAGAATCAAATAGATAGGAAGAGTGATCAGTATGCAGATGTAGTTAATGTTTTAGTTTAAAACATGGTGCTTGTTTTCAATAAAATTATAGATGTAATTTTAAACTCTGATTACAGTAGGAAATTTTGATTCGCGTTTTGTGAGATTTGTAAATGAAGATAACAGAAGTGATAAAATTCCTACGTGAAGAGTAATGCAGATACTGAAAGATAAAAGATTTACACGCGTGGAATATTTTGAAGGAAAAAAATGATGCAAAATAAAATCATGTTTCTTGCAAAGAATTGTGCAATGTTACGAAACTAGTTAATTCCAACTTTTCTTTGCAAGAATCAAATACAGAATTTTTTTCAAGCAGTTATTAAATTGAAAAAAACAAATAAAATTATCCAAACACTATCCTATCCACTTGAATTTGTTTCATTATCCTCAATCGATACAAAGTCTTTGAAAACTAAAAATAATTTATACTTTCGGATAGTATAAATCCTCTTAGAGAAAGGAAATCCTCTTAAAGATTGGGAGTTTATATCGGGAGGAGGCGGAACTTGGAGCGAGAAGCGCCGTTAGAAATCGGAAGACACACTTTGCCATCCGAGTGATTAAGACGCTCATCTAACTGCTGAATTAGGAGTTGCCGATGTGGAACCGATCAATCTACGTCGTGTAAGCGAGACGTTCGTATAAGGAGCATTAGGATTTTTAAGTTCATTTTTTTTCTCAAACATTTTATGAAAAAAAAAGAGCTAGCTGCTAAGTTTCTCAAAAAATGAAGCATAAATTACAATGTTAATTTGCATAAACCTAAAATTACAAATATTTACACAAGTAGCAAAGACGGATTCAAGAATATCGCAGAAGCCTCGTTTCGAAATCAAATTTGCTCTGCAAATCTTTTCCCACGCATTCTTCGACTTCTCTATATAGACGAATCGACAGTCAACAACATAAGCTAATACTGTTTCGACAGCCCTCGGTGGTTGTCAAAGCGGGAATCGCCAAGACGGCGGCGGCGGCGGCGGCGGCGCCTCCCGCCCTTTGTCTGGGGGCAGGGAGAGGAGGGTAAAACTTGCCTCCACTTTGCCAGAATCAAAGAGCCTCTTGTGATTTGAGGAAGAAGAGTCGAGTTCCCGGCGATGGGCCCTTCATCACGGGTATGGAGTAGACGGCTCGACGATAACTTTAATGAAAATGTCTCGGTAATTTCGTTTTCCTAAGCAGTGCGGCCGGAGGGCGCTTTTCTTAGTCGCGCGGAATGTTTTTGTTGCTAGGTGGAAATGGATTGTTCAAGAAAAACTCCTTCCTTTGTATTTATTTACCGCTCCTTTGTTCTTTCGGTTTTCTTTCATTGTGGAGTGGACTTTTGTTGGATGTATTTTTTTTAGCTAAAAGATTAAAGCGATAGATAGGCAATCGTTGACCTCAGCTTTGTGCTATGTAACAAATAATAGAATGACTTTTTTATGCAATGCGAAAACGGTATTACGCTAGTGTACTAGTTCTTTTTCTAAGAAAAGTGTTTTTGTATCGGAGATTTTTGCTTTCGACTTTTAACTATTTCCATTCTTTCTTGGTATCATTTCTAAATAATCAACAGAGAATGTATATTTTATAAACACAATGACTTTCTAACCAAAATAGAATAACGTGAGTTCTGAGGAAACATTAAACTGAAGAAACTAAAATCTAAAAATTATTCCATTATTACAGTTTGAACGTTAATTAATAAATTGTAAAATGATGTTCTAATACTTATTATATTAGGATCCTACATATTCACTTGTCAGCCCTCGCTCTCGAGAGCACTTGTCGACTGTTGTTCTCAAAGAATTGGAAAATCAGGGGAAAAGAGAAAAAAAGGCGAGCATTAAGCGAGGGTTCGTACACGCGAGTAGTATCAAACGTGTGTAGCAACCACGGAATATCACACGAAGTAAAAAAAGAAAACTAGATTTACGGCCGGGGAGATTTTCCCGCGCTCCTTCGGGACGTGAAAAATAAAGAACAAGATATTCACGCCAGCCGAGCAGCAGGGCCCACTCACTCGCCGTCCTCGGAGTCCCTCGCTCTCTCCTCGCCGGTCCAGGGCAGGTAGAACCAGTCGGCGTAAAGGTCGACGCCGCAGCAGCCGAGGTCGATCTGCAGCCGGTCGAGGCGCGGCTTGACGGCCGCGTCCTGAGGGTAGCGGCGCATCGCCCGGTGCAGACCCTGACGGAGCCTGCGCCGGCCCAGGCTCCAGTAGACGGCGTTGCCCGCGCAGGCGGCCAGCACCAGCACGCCCGACAGGCACGAGAGCGTCACGTGCAGGCACAGCAGCCGGTCCAGGCCCCTGCCTGGTCATCGGAAATCGATTAGACGCCTACCCCCAGCTTCCTCCCTCAAGGTCCTCGCTCGCGTCGCTGAGTCCGAGCGCCCGAGGCGTGACATTGATTTTCGCGACGATTTCGGCTGGGAGATTTTATTTCTTAATCTATCGTTGCTGTTCAATGAGTTTTAAATTAAAGGGCTCTTTAATTATTTTACTCTAATTAATTTGTAAATTAAGTTGAAAATTTTAATTAAAATCACTTTTGGAGGAAAGGAAACTAATTTATTTTCTGGATAATTTCATTGTTCATCCAGACTGCTGGGAATTCAGCGGAGTAAATAAATTATAAAACTATTTTATCCTGTAAGCCAGTTAATTACTGCATTGTAATCTTTGTGATAAACGTTCTTATTTTGGTTGTAATTATTTTGTACAACACTTCGCAACCAAATTAATTTGCAGATCAACTTTAGATAACATTGAACGAAACCTATTACCAATGAAAATATCCCACCTCGACCTAACCCATTCCCGAAGAAAAGTAAAACTATGTGAAATTTCTAACCACAGCCGACATTTCGCCTGAAAGCCTTCCTCGAGGCAAACTCCCTGGCCATTCGGCCTCGCATGGCGATCCCAATCAGGTGGCCGGGAGCGATGAGGAGCGCAGCCAGCCAAACAGTGGCCGGCCACATATAACCTTCAGTCGGCAGGACGAGGTCCAAGTGATCGCCGATCTCGCTCATTAGCAGGTAAGCCCAGCCGGTGAGGATTAGGGCGAAGGTCAGCCCGAGTAAACTCAGGAGGGAGAGGGCGCCGCTCAGGAACTTGAGTGTCCACCATCTGCAGCAGATCTTCAGGCAGCCCATGTGACGAACTGATTACGTCACGTCTCGCGGCTGCGACGATGCTTCATGGAGCTTTTCGCGAAAATACTTTGCTTCCGGTTGCATTGCAGATTAGGTGTTCAAGGCTTTGAATAGGATTCAGATTTTACTTTAAACTTAAACCATGTTAAGATTTTGAAATTTTTAAGCGAGGTTACTTGAGTGGTTAATCAAACAAGAATCATTTCGTATAAGTGTTAATCGTATTTTATCAATTTAAATTATTAACAAATTTTTTTTTTCAACTTCAATGAATGTAATTAGAATTTTTAATTTGTAAAACTTTCTATTCAAATTTTTTAATAATTTTTAAGCGATATAAAATATTTTTAGGATAGGTGAAGGAAGAGGTAGATAAATAAACAAAACAAAGTATTTTACAATTGTATATTCTTCAAATGCAAAATATAGTTCTATTAACATTAGTAAATATTACATAACTTTTACAATAATATTTATCTGTATCAATATTACGAGTCCCCTTTATATAAGATACACTACGTACTTCCTTCTTATCTTTTACCTACAATCACGGTACACGAAATAAACCATTTCGAGAGCGTCGCTTTATATTTCGGCTCCTTTTCTTAAAACGAGACATCTCGTTCCTTAACCTTTCTTCGACTTTGAATCGTCCACACTCATTGATTTATTTTGTTTATGGCAGTCATGCAAAAGTGTTTTTGAGATTATTTTATTGATAATTTTTTATACAAATTTATTCATCTACATTGCTATAACACCTTTTGATTTTTTTCTACATATGATAACATAATTATTTGCGTATTCACTTTCTTTGCTCATTTCAAATTTTTTTGAAATTAATGCATGTCTTAAACTTAATGACAGAACAAATGTTTTATTATTACATTGGCTCCACCTCTCATTGCAAAAGACACGCATAGTACGCAAAATATTTGCGTAAAAAATCACATTCTTTGTGGTGCATCATTTTATTACGACGTACGATACAAACTTTTCGTAAATAAAAAATAATTGTTCAACATGAATTCATTATTGGTATCAGTATTTATAAAATATTTTGAAACACAGATGCGACCGACCTTGTATTGATCGAACAATATCAGTAATGAGATAATATAAGTTCTCTGTTAAAATGTATTTTTTTCAAAGAATGGATAAATTTAGTACAAAAATTAGTTGAAATACAAGTATGTATTCATAATTTTGTCAGTTGTTTTAAAATCATAAAATATATTCTGTATTATTCAATTTTTTGTACATGAACTTATTAATATCATACCCAGATTGTAAAGAAACCCAAATAATTTGCTTATTAATAACATATACTCTTTTTTTGTATCAATAAAAAATTTTAACCATCAAGAACTATCTGGGTACAATTTAACATACATCAGATTAAAAGGTCTTTAGTCTATAATATAATATGTATATATTACTTAAAAAAGATCGGTTATAAAAATAATTCTATATAATAATAATTTGCTTACGGTTTATCGCTCAATCGATACAACAAAAAGAAACAAATGTAGAATGAAAAATGCACTTCTGTATAAAAGTCGTAAACCGATCAACAAAATGTTAAGTGACTTTACAAACACGGAGAAAACATCATACAAAAATTACTTCGATGGCATTATCATAAAGATGTACTACAAATTGAAAAGATGGGTGAAAACATTTTCGTGAATATTCTACGCAGTAGACATAAGTAAACATTGACATATTCACATAAAATTTGAGATGAAATTATTTTCACAAAATGCTCTTACACAACAATGGATTGAAAAAATTCATCATTTTACAAAGCCTTCATTATAATATTGTACTTTTTCGACGGATTAACGAATGAACTCAGTCGTTTTTACACACAGAGAATGAAAGCTATTAATTAGCATCTATATTTGTCAAAACCATGAAAACTACGTCCAGCCTCTTACAATATTCTCGATAAAACGAGGATACATCGTTAAAATACTACGAAACATCAGCAATTTTCAAGAATATAACATTTTCTCCGCGACTTCACGCGCTTATTTACACTCTCCTCTCTCTTTCCACATCATCAAGCGATCGCATCAAAAAAGGCCCCTTTAGTTAATGATGAAGATGGTAGTATCGAAGCGCTATTACAAGACACAGGTGTAGGAGCGCTTACTGCGCTCTGGTCAAATGAGGTTGGGGTCAAGCGCTCTCAGGAGCTCGTCGCTCTCCTGCAGCATGCCACCCGAGCCCATAAAGCCGAGTCCGTCCGGGTAGCTCAACATGGACTCGAACTGAGCTTGCTGTTGTTTGTCAGGCGTCAATATTTCGCTGCTGAGTGAGGAGTTGTTGGACCACTGAGGGACCGTTTGCAGCTGCTCGTCAATTATTTGCATTGGCAGCAGCTTGTCTCTCAGCTGCTGTTGTTGCTGCTGTTGTTGCTGCTGCTGTACTAGTGAAAGTGGAGACATGGGATTCTGCAGCTGATTTTGGATCTCTTGTAACTACAAAAGAAAAGAGAGATTAGTCGGCGGATAGTGAAGTTTAAATAGAGTACCGCATTACACGATTTTTATCTTTTGAGGAATTCATCTTGTAAATGTATTTCGTGACTTGAAATTTTGTTGGCTAAAATAAAATAAATTAGCACATTGAATTGTAATAAAAATCTAATAAAATAAAGTAATTGAAATAATTGAAATAATTAAAATAATCTAATAATAAAATAATTGTAATAAAGTCTGTACTCGTATAATGCGATATTAAACATATCACACATGAACATTTAATGCACTAATAATAAATAAAAAAATGTCTGACCAACGATCCTCTAACGACATTATTGTCGCTCGTAAATAAGAAAGTTCCATACATACAAGTTACTGAAATTTTCTTTTACAAATAATGCTAAAAAAATATAATAAAAGATAAGAGAAACTAAATATAGAAATTATTTTAAAAATACATTTTTTATTAACATGTAAAAAAAACTATAGTCGAAATCAAGAAAAAATTGAATCGCGATAAATAAAAGAACTGCTGCATTTGGAAGGGATGAAAGAAAAATAGAATATACTGAGGAAACGTCTCAATTTGTGTAAAATTATATAGAATATAGTAGTATTATACATTGAATTTAAATGTTAATAACTATTAGAATCTGTTTAAAAAGATAATAAAAACGAACAAAATCTTCATTTTGTCAATAAAATAATATTTCGAAATATTGAACAAACATTAAATGCGTTTCATTCAAATGTTTAATAAAATCTTCCAGAAATTCATTTGGATTGCTCAAAATAGTTTTTCAACGACTTAAATTTCATCGACTATAAAACGTATTAACTTGTGAGCTTTTTATAAAAGTTCATTTTTAAAAAAAGAATTTTAATTTCCTGGAAAAGAAGTTATTTTTTGATAAATAATCCAAAATAAAAACTTTTAATGAGAGTTTCTTAACGATTAATAAAGTTGTGCATATACAGATCCAGTAATAAAGCTATTAAAATAAAATACTACTTTGCATTTGATGTATAAAAAAGAGCTCAAAATGAATTAACAAACGGATTTTTGTTTGCATCGTTAATAATAGTCTTTAATGTAAATATAAATGAGTTACACATAAATCTTGTAATTAAATTTGAATACAGTTAAAAAATTTTTTCTTACTAGAAGTTTTTGTTGTTTTTACTTTTTATATTAAATAATATTTATCTTTAAATTTTGAATTTATAATATTTATATCAAGTTTAATTTTACAAAAAAGCATTATTTAAAATAAAAAACGATATGATGTATTGAAATAAAATATAATTTAATAATAATAAAGTAGAAGAAAAATATTTTAAGAAGAAAGAGAAACAGAAATAGGTAGGAAAAGTGGAGGTGAGAGAAGGAATTGAAACGCAGCAGAGTCATTTCTTTTGTAGAGGATCATTTTTATATCGTGTATTTCAAATCAACGGTGGATCAACAATTTCATATATACTTATTTTTCATTTTCTTCAAATATTTACATATCATTAACTCAAGAGAACACAAGATCGCTTTCCCCGTTAATTAAAATTTAGTTTCCAATGTTAAATCAACTCGTTTTCTTCTTCGTCACATAATTATAAATCTCGTCTCCGACAGTCTTTATTTTGCATTATCATTAATATTATCATTAATAACGACAACATTACTTTTATCAGACCTGCTCTAGTAACTACCAACTACATTTCATCGTTTAATGTACTTTTTGCTCGTGCTAAAACATATACATTGCTGTGTATGCACGTTTTGTGTTTGTATGCATCTAAATATAGAGGCAGGCGCGCGTGCGTATTACCCATTCACGGGAAACCATGTATTAAACGTGATTTGTCGCGCTCGTACAAACGACTTTCTACGAAATACAACTCCGATAGAAAAATACAGAAACACGGTAGTAAGCCTTAATAAACTCGTATAATTTTCATTCTCACAAGTTAAATATGAGAGAGATTATACAAGTTTTCGTATTAACCGTTGATATGGTTTTTTACAAACGTTCATATTCGTACTCTTCGGCAGTATCATAATGTAATAATCCTTCCTGCGTGTATATATGTAACATACATAAAATACGCGTTAATAGTAGTCCAGTTACCAGACTGGCGCAGTGATAAATCGTGTGTGAATCTTCAAAAAGGAGGAACGAACGCGAGATTACAGAGAAAGGGCGACGTCCCGATGTCTTTGTACGTTTGTGCGAGGACCATTATACGTCTATGCAAGTGTATCGAGAAAATAAAAGTTTAAGCGGACGCCTCGGTTCACTTGCTCGCGATGCCCTTAGAGGATCTCGGATTCTGCTTGGTCAGACACACGTAACCGGCACTCACATCACAGCCGGAAACCAGCAGGTTCATCAGCACGCTGTTCGACTGCTGCTGGCGTTGTTGCGAGGCTGTTCTCCCGCCGCCGTCGTCCTCGAGGATGTTTCTGCGCAGAGTGTCTAGTCTGCCACTCTCGTCGTTCGGTCTGCAGACCGACGACTCCTCGAACAAGCTACTGCTGACGTTTAGCTTATTGTTGCGGTTATTTTGTCTCGTTTCCGTCGTGGAAAGCTGATCGGACCAGTTACGGTTCTTGGGGACCTGCTGTTGCTGCTGCTGCTGCTGCTGCTGCGAAACTAGTTGCTGCAGCAGCTGGCTATTCTGTACGGAGGCTGAAAGTATGTTCTCTAAGCTGGAGAGATTGTCATTAGTGGCGTTGTTGCTGAAATTGTGCTTGGCGCGCTTGATCTCGTGGTTGGATTTGTTGGAAAACGCGTGCACGCGCTTGTTCGTGCGCTCGCGATCGGCAGTGATGTCCCTTGTGGTATCTAAAAGCAGAAATTGCATTACCCCATTTTTAGAGACGATTATCTTTTAACGAAGATGCTCCCTCGCATCGTTAATGTGAGCGATCACTCACTTTTTAAACTAATCTGTCCTAAAACGTGCGTTGGATTAACGAGGTATGTGTCGCTGTGGTCCTTCATTTTCCTTGAACTCGTTTCGTTCGTGAGCAACTGCGCTAAACTGGAATTTGCATTTTCTTCCCCGACGTCCGTTAACCTACATAAAAACCACATAAATTACTCATCGTTACGAATCGCTCTTAAAACGAGCCATAAACATCAATGGAGACCCAACGTCTTTCGTTATTAAATAAGTAACAAAAAAAAAGAGAAAAAAATAGCGCAGCGTTGTGCAACTAATTTTATCACCCGAGACTCGTAAAAGCATCCGCGAGTCCTAATTGCACTGCTGCTCGAAGCTCTCCCTTACCATTTGGACTTTTTGTCGTTGGATTGGCTGGGGCCCCACATGACCATGTCGTCGCTGATGAGGAGCTGAAGGGCCTCGTCCTGGTCCGACATGGGGATGTAGGGGGCCCTCAGTGCCAGCTCGTCGTCGGCCATGACGTCGCTGATGCTCAGCATCAGCATCTCGTCCTCGGACAGGCCGCCGCCGCTATCGTTCGGACTGTTGAGAGAGTCGCCGGCGCTGCCCTCTGGGCTCTGCAACGGAAAACGGTCATTGTAGATGAGAGAGGCTTTGCATTTATTGATAGGTCAGCGATCGCAAGGAGAAGCGAAGATTCGATCGAGTTACTGGCATTGTGCAAAGATTCTTTCATCAAAAGAAAATATTAAAATCGGTTTTTCATTGATAAGCGAGAATTTGGAAGTAGGCTGCAGCATAGTCTAAAGCTTCGTGTATAATTGTTAATAGATACTAATTACCTACGATCGACCTCAATTTCTGCAATTCTAAATAGCTCAATAACTAATTTTACAGGAATTTTAATGCAGCAGACATGAAAAAATGCTCTGGATTTATTGCAACTATTTACGTATCGTCACGTACGTTTCCTCCTTACGTATACCGTATCACGCTGATTTCTTTCTCACTCGCAGAAAGCGTTATTGAAAGACGAAACGAATGGAAAATAAGGAAAGAATTTTCCACTTTCCACCTATAAATCGATCGAATCCCCCCGGTCCCCCGCCATCGCTCCTCCAAATGCAAAAAGGCCCACGAACTTTTGTAAGCGTCGGCGAGTGCAGATCCGTGCCGAGGCTGCACCGGCTGGGCGAGTCCCTGTAAATGAAGGGATCCCCGTCGGACGAGCTGCAGTCGTCCGTTCTCAGGGGATCGCGCAGGATCGTGTGCTCGACGTCCTTGGCGGCCCCGCTGCCGACTGTCTCGGCGAGGTCCGACGGTCCGCCGGGCAGCTCCGGGCTGAGCAGCGGACAGTAGTTGCTGTTGAGTATGAACTCGTCGAGCATGTCGCTGAGGAAGGGCGGGTCCTCCAGCGGCACGCACACGTCTCCGGCCGTCGGCGCCAGATGCGTCAGGTCCTCCGGCTCGTCCTTCAGCACTGCAACGTGTAAGAGATCGTTAGGAATGAGGGGCTTTACCGCGACGTTCAGTCTTTACATTGGGGGAGTCAAAGCTGAGGCATGTTCTTAGCTATCAGTAATCTCTCAGGGAAGCAAGGATGTAGGGAAAACTCACTTGTGAGGCCCGGTTGGTCTTCGCTGAACGTGAGGAAGCCCTTGTTCATATCCTCGGTACGCGGCGCGAAGATGCTCGCGGTCGCGGTCTCCGGTTGTGGGCCGCTGCTGCTGATCGGAGGCTGATACAACGGCGGATCCAGAAGCGACGTAACGTACGACGGCGGAGCCTGCTGCTGAGGCTCGACTTCGCACACGGGGATGCCTGGTCTTGTCTGTAATCATGGAACGGAATCTCGTTTGGCTGGGCCAGGAGGTTCGATGCTTGGCGAACGATCGGGGCTTTGTCGTAAGTGGGTCGGGATTTTCAAGAGAATCTTCACTGCCGCATCGCTGTGTTTTAAATGCATGTCGAGAGCGAAGAAGCGCTCCGTGGAAACCTTCCATTCGTGTCCCGACGGATTTTTCTTTTAAGAGGATTTGAAAGTCAATATTTACTGGACTTACCGCGCGAGAAGAATGTTTAACTCTTCGTTATTTAACGTAGCTTCGAATTTGTAAAAGCAGCGAAAGTTACGTTCTTACGCAAAGAACAAGGCATAATACAATAAATGAAAGTGCAAAAAAGAATTTTTTTCAGAGGATAAAACGGTGTATTATTATGTAAATTTGTAGGCCATTATCGTAATTGTTTCTGCAAGCAGACTGGGTCAAAGACTTTTACAATCACGTGAATTTTTACAGCCGCATTTGTAACGCGTAATTGCTTTAATCCCAATTCATTAAGCCATTAAAAGCAGCAGAGTGTGTAGTTCACTCATTAGCATGTCTCATTAGCCGTCCGACGCGCTTCAACCAAATCACCGAATAACGAAATACAAAAAGTAATTGGAATTCACCGAAGGCAAACCTCCCACCGATCGTTCCCCAGACTCTCGCTTTCGCTCACCTTAGCCGCGGCGCGATTCTCGTCGTTCTCCTTGCCGTCGAGGGGTCTGGCCGGCGTCTGGACCTTGGCTCGGGGCTCCTGGTATCTGAACAGGGAGGCCGTAACGGCGACGGGCTTGTCGGCGAGCGGCTTCCTCGGGGCGAGCGGCGGGGGCCGCTGCTGCGGGCCTGCGGCGGCCTCGTCCGCCTCCTCCTTCAGCTGGGCGGCGCGCGCCTCCAGCTGGCGCACGCTGTACACCTCATCCTCGCACTCGACCCCGCTGAAAACGTCAAAGGTGTTCGGCTCGAGTCGGCTGTCGCATGGACGGACTCGTAGGGTCGCCCCGGCCGCGGGTTCGACGGGGATTTTCGCTTTGCTCGAGAGGCAACTCGGGTGGTGGGGCTTGAACGAGTGCATTGTGGATTTTGGGAAACTCGTCTGATTCGGGCTGCTTGGATGGAAAGCAATTTTTGAGCTTTGGCAAATGAATATTTTGACCACTTACGCGGGTTGATAAAGCGGAAATAGTAAAATGTTCATCGTGCACGAAACTCTGCCTCGGTCTAAGCAAAACAAGAGTTTAAGTAGACATTCCCGAGCAATGCTTTACACAAACACTTGATAACTTACGGCCGACGAAATCCCACTAAAAAGCCGCGAAAATCCAAGAGAATTCTCGCTCTCGCGAGCGAAGCGACATGCAGTCGGTCCCGTTGAATCAACAAAGCACTCATTCATTTGGCGTATATTTTTACCTCCTCGGCACTTAGCAGGAAGAACGAGCGATTCGCTCTCTCTCTTTCTCGGGGGGGTCTCGACTATCGCGGTCGGGGCGAACCAGAGCCTCGTCGGCACGTGCGACAGGTATAGAAAAAGAGAGCGGCTAATGCGTAAATCTCGCTTTCGGAGAGACAGCCGGCCGTCAGTGAAGTCTCATTGCGCTGCTCGACGGCGCGACTCTAACCGCGCTACTCCTCTCTCTCGCTCTCTATCTCACTCGATATAAAAATAAAGCCTCGAAGTAGGTATTGCGGACGTTCGCGATGTTACTGCCACGGGACTTTACTCTCTCGGAGAGTCGTCGGAGGGGGAGAGGGGAGGGGAGCGCGACCCGTACGATTATAAACACGTGTTTTTGGCAAAAGTTCGTTTACCCTTCAGGGGAATAACAAGCGGGAGAGCTGCAGGTCCCCAACAACCGTCCTCTCGTCCGGGCTCATGGGTCTACGAAGGCGGAATTTTCGCGGCGATCGCTCGCTAGAATCGGCCGGCGGCTTATTACGCAAATCGGCAGAGTCGGCCGTCTGCGAAAGGAATTTAAAATGTGCTCAGCATCAGTTGGCAACAATGTCGCATTGCACACACATTATTGGCTATAATAGAGCCGCGCGCAGTACAGATAGAGGAGCATAAACTTCCTTCGGGGGTCAGCGCCGATTGCAACCCGCCCGCAGAGTATCGCAAGTAAAATTTTATCTCTCGCGCTCGAGTTTTGTTATCATAATTTTCGCCGATTAGTACGTAAATAAAGAAACAAATTACTTACGGATTGGACAAATATTTTTCTGAAGAAATAGATGCACAGATAATGTATAAAAATGTGTAGACGATACTTTAAATAAAATCTATATAAACCTACCTATTGAAATTTAAAAATCAGCTTGGACAAATATCGTGTGTATGTTATATAAATAAATGATTGAAATCATACTTGCGCTCTTTGCAGATAATATATCGCCCGCTAAGTTTCAGTTGCACCCCTCGCCCACGCAGACAATAGTCGACCGAGCAAACCCAAGAGTCTCCTCTCGAGCTTCAACGCCAAAGGAGATTCGGAAGCCCATCGCAGAGAGTCGACATTGTATAACTCCATAATGTGCGGGCCGTCGGCGGCGGCGGACGAGCCACCGAGCGAGGAAACCGTATTAAGGTCCGCCGACGGCGGCGAGGAGCCGAAAGCACTGACGTAATCGCGATTGTCCGCGAGGGCTAACTGTCTTTAACCGCCGGCAACGACTCGATAATCACGCGAAATTGACCTGCAGAGTGCCTAACCTCGAACGCGCGCGCGCGCGCGTCTGTGTGCGCGAGAGTCCTCGGCGACGAGCAGTGCAAGCTGCGCTTCTCGACCGCGCGAATGCGCGCATCTTCGGATTCGCAAATTGAGCGGTGAGCTTTCTAATCTAATTTGCCTTCGTACGAGTTCAGTCATTTACGAATGAAGCGATAAAGTCGAGTTTGAGACGGAGTCGGATTTGAACGAGCGTTCAATTTTCTGCGTGCTGTAAAAGCCCCGCGCTTATCCATCATCGGGCAATTCAGCCGTCATTTGTCCAAAAGTCATGCGGCCGAGCGTTTCTATTTTCACGGCCGACGAGCGAGCAAGGCAAGCAGGCCAGTCAGAGAAAGAACGGCGATTTTCCTCAAGGTCTACTCCCTTAGCCGCGACTGATAAGCCGCTCGGAGCGAATCAAAGCCTCGACGTCGTTTACGCAGATCAAAGCTCTCTCTCTCTCTCGACCCCGATCCGCTAAAATAACTCTGGGAAAATCGTTCCGCGTCCGTGAAAAGGCGGCAGTATAAGCGAAAAGCCCGGCCTTATCCACGAGTTCATGCGCAAGTTTCGAGTGTCGGACTCGCGAGCCAAAAAGCCGGCTCGAGCTTTCGGCTTTTAAGGCCCCAATAAGACGACGTCGTTTCTCTCTCTCTCTCTCTCGGCGAGATTGCGCGGCTCGCTCTCCGGGCTCGCTTTGCTTTTTTCTTATCGCCTGTATTTTATACATGTATGTGCTTTTCTCGGAGCCGAGATTTGCGCCGTCTTGGGTTAAAGAGCTTGATTATGTCATAGAGATAGCCTTGCTTAATCGCGTTTAAACTGCAATAACAGCAGTGCGTAAACAAAGGAAGCAGTAACTCTTGGGAGCAGAAAAAATGATGTCTTCGCCGAGCCGATAATCTATAAAAGATATACGCGCCGAAAAGAGAATATGAATCACGTGAACGATAATGCGAGTCGCGACGTAGCTCAAAGATTATGCGATTCTGCCGTTAGTGTCATAATCCCTCCATCAGCGCTGACATAAATTTTATTGCGCAGCCTCCGCTTAACTGGCGCATTTCTCGAGAGGGACAAGTGTCGAGAGGCACGAATTTTTCAGCATCGCGGGCAGATATAAATTACCCGAATATGCAGTGTGTCGCTTCGTTTTTCGGGGATCGATAAAGCGCCGCGCGGAATCTGGGTTAATGCCACTGCCAATAATATCGGCGCTACTTATAGAGAGCGAGATCTGCCCTGTGACATAATGCACCCGACGATAAACGCGAGATAATGCGCTCGAGGAGGAAATAAGCGCTGCAGCCGCGAATTCGGACGGTGAGTAAGGACGCGCCGAGGGGAGGAGGCTTTCTCTGCCGGCGAGGGAAAGTACAGAGGAGGGCCCTGCGCGCGCGGGAGAAATATCCTGATCGTTCGGGTCGCGCGAATGGAGGGAACGTTTGTTTACCTCGAAAACATCATCGGCGCTTTAAACCGGGGGGATTTTGCCTGCTGCAATGAGTGCTCGGCGACTTTTATGAGCGGGGGAGAAACTGTCTTTTTCATCGTCTACGCTTGAGTTTCTTTCAATGACGATTTGGAAAAATCTTGATAAAGCTCGTAAAAGTCGGCGAGAACTCCGTAAAGGCACAAGTTGGAAAATTTTTTTCTCATTACCCAAGATTTCTATCTAGCGACGTAAAACCATCCACCATGAATGAACGTGCAATAAAACTTTTATTTTCCCGGCGACAAAAACCTTATTACCGTTATAGCAATTAGCTTTTTTATACGCTCTGCAAAAAATAAACGCCGAAGCGCAATTTGCATATTCGATGATTTACAGTTGAAGAGCAAAGAGAAAAAAAATCGTTATACCCCAGTTATGAGAAGCCGTCCCAATTCGCCCAACACCAAAGCTCTAAATCACAACACGGACAGCTACAGTGTGAAAACCGACAGATCCTCTCGAGCGGCCGCTATTAATACAGCCGGTGTTTCGCAAATGAATGCCATCCCCGCAGAGATCGAACCTCTCTCAGACTCGTTAGAGGCGTGCGTCAACGGTTAATAATACGGGCCAACGTCCGTTATCCTCCTCTTCCGCTTAGCTTCTTTTTGCGCGTGCGCGCGCGCCTGCTCCTCCCTTTTCGCGGCCGCGGCTTTTAAATAAAGAGTCCTTTGCGCGCTTATGTCCGTCTTGGGCCCTTGCCGAGCGACGGCAGAACTGAGCGCCGACGGGCTTTTCCGTCGGATCGGATGGCGGGGCTTTACGGGCTGGAAAATTGCGAGCGGCGCGGCTTTATCGCCGAGTCGGGCGAGGGGAGGGGTGTATTGAATGCCGCGCGAAACGTCGCTCGAATTTTTTACGGCTCGGACAAGTGCATCGATGCTCGGGAGCGGCATAATGTTTATCGGTTTAGCGAATTTGCGAGGGCTTTGTGACGGGTGGGTTTATTAGGGTGATGATGGAAGCTACGTTGCGCACTTTTCTTTATTGACGGCAGCTTCGGGGGAAGCGGATTTATGCCTCTGGATGAATGTATGACATTAGAAGAATATTCGATAGAAAAGAATGCAGAAGCGGAGCCTCGATACTTTAGAGTGAAAAATCGAAATTGGTTAAGTCCGTGTCTATATAGACCGCGTTTCTCCCACTCAATAAAGTTACTTGATGCATTATCGCAATATCCATTTGTCATCGGCACGAGCATTACGCGATCGATTCCTGATCAATGCCACTACTTTAAGAATTGAAATATCTTTCATCGCGAGCGAAAGATTGAAAGCCCTCCCCGTGTCCCGCCGAAAATCCAATAAGCCCACAAATCAAAAAAATGTGTCCCTCCAAACATAATAAATTTTCCAAAAAAAAACAATTTTTAATCCAATTTTGCGAGAACGACCGGGAAAGATTTCCCCGGGTCGCATACTTCCCAAATTGAATAAGCTTTTTACAGCCCGAGAGAGAGAGAAAGAGAGAGAGAGAGAGCAGCGCGAAGAATTCCGATCCGGCAATTGTCGGGCATAACGACGTCCCATAAAACTCCCTCGGCCTCTGAATTACAAAGACGCACGGAGAGCCGCGCGCGCCGCCGCGAGTAATGCGGAAACGCTCGAGCGATATCCGCGGTCCCTTGTTTCTCGCGGCGGTGGCGGCGGCGGTGGCTGGTCAGTGACGGAGGTTAGGCCAGGTTAAATATGTAGCGGGCAGCGGGCCTCTAAAAATAGACTGACGGCCGGCCGTAACGTCCGCGCACCTTGCGCAATCGGCCCGAGAGCACGTGGATCCTCGCTCTCTCTCTCTCTCTCTCTCTCTCTCTCTCTCTCTCTCTCTCTCTCTCTATCTCTCTCTCTCTTTCCCCTTGGTTTTCGTCCTTTATCGTTGAGGAAAAGAAGAGAGTCACGTGTTCGCTGCTGCTTAGGATTTATGAGATGCGCTGCGCGAGTTCTGAGAGAGAGGGAGAGAAACGCTTGGAAATTTTCAGTTGAGGCTGCATGCATTCGGCGTGTGTGTAACTGAACTCGAGCGTTTAAGGAAGGAACGAATTTGAAATTTAGACAATAATTGGACTATTTTCAGTTGGTTTTCGTATGCTTAATTTAATTTTCTGTCACGTCGAGTGCAAAATATAATTAAGTACGCATGCACTCGTTGAGCTGGCTGTTTGAGTTTACTTTGAATAGAGATTGTTAGTTTTGAATCATTCTTTCGTATCAGTATTTTTTATAAAGTGTATCTCTGACAGAGAGAGGCAAATTATAATACTATCAAGTTGGATACCGTACTGAAGCAGCCAATTCTGTATAAAGCGTATCAAAAATAGACGACTGTATATAACAATGATAAATAAACAATCGTCTCTTATTTTTAATCGAATAAAAGCTCGAGCGATTCTAAAAAAAAACCCCTGCACCGAAAATATTTCATCGAGGTAAAAAAAAAAAGAAAGAAAAAACGTCGACAGGTAGGCCCCACATTCCGGACGCGGGGCGGAAAATTTATGGCGCGAAAACAAGGGAGGGGGGAACACGCCGCGCGGAAAAATATCGTTCGGCAATCGCGAACTGGACCGTAAAAGCTCGGCCCGCGAAACCGGCGCGTGGAGAGAGGCCAAAAGCCTTTTTACGCCGGGGAGGGCCCCCCTTTTTACGCCGCCAGTTCGGGAGCGGGACGCAAGGCGACGGAGGAGAGGAATTCCGCGCGATTATAAAGGCATCTCGGCGATTCGCGCGCTCGCCCCGAGTATTATATTTCGCGGCCGATTGTGGAAAGTTTTTCTCTCTTTTTCCTGAAAGTTCCACCGGCGGAGTGACGATAATAGAATGACGGCCGGATTATGAGATCAGTTACCGCACGATTCGCCAGATTTTTGTTCTCTCTCTCTCTATCGGGAGAGAGAAGGGCGATCTCTTAATTTCGTGCTGATTAAATGTCAAGCGCGAAAATTGGTTTGGGTTGCGGTGCGTAGATCAGCCAGATTAGTGAGTCACTTGTCAAAAATAAATTGTCCTTTCGCAGGTATTAATGAAGCGGATCATTACGTCGTTGAGGGAACGATCATTAAGAACAAACAATGAAGCTGCTCGGCGCGTCATTTAAGTGCAGAAAAATGACTTTGGACGTTACGGCCTCAAATTCAATTCTAAAGTAACGAAGAAATTGACCAAAGTTACGTAAAGCTGCGGCCATAAAACTCCAAAAAACTTAAACGCTCCGCCAATATTAACCGGCTGAAACTGAAAAATCTAATAAAACTTATAAGGAGGCGAATCCTTCTCGGAAGCGTCGTGAAGCCCAATCGTCGCGTCGTTAAACGGAATGATCCGCGAAAAAAGCACCGAGGCAGCGCGCTTTTGCGCCGAGGCTCACGCAGCGGCGGCGACGGCGGCTCTCCGGTCAATTTTTTTTACGAGGGGCTCGGGAGGAGGAAGTGCCCAATATATTACGTTTCCCCTGCGTCGCCGAGCGGCCCGTTCGTTCGCGCGCCTAAGACAAAGGAAAGGGGGAGGAAGAAAATCCGACACGTGACCCGGAAAAGAGGCCTCGGGTCAATTTCGTCAAGACGCGGGGAACGAGAGAGAAAGAGAGGGGGGGGGGGGAGACGGCGGCTGGCAAATTAATGATCGTCAGGCTGGATTTTCGTTTCGGACGTGATGGGCAAGCGAAAATATTAGGCTCTATGAATTTGCCGCCGGATGAGAAAGTCGCGTCGAGTTTTGGCCAACGTATTTCCGGATGATAAATTGCAGAAATTTTTATCGCTCGCCTCGCGGAACAGATGTTCTTAAAATCTTGTTGGATCGAGCGGTCGCATTACAGAGCCGTTAAACTTTTTCACGGTCTAGCAATTGAATTATTTCACCAAGCCTGTCGCAGACGTCAAATGGCACATTCAACAAAAATTTCAACCAAATAAGCCAACCGAAAAAGACTGGTGTCTGAAGCACAAGCCTCCCCCCTGCCCCTCCCGCTAACGAGTCGCTCGAAATTATGTAAATCGCTCACGTGCATTACCGAGCCCTTTGTCCGCGGCTCGTCCACCTCGGCGTCGCGACAACAACGAGCTTTCGAGCGGCGCGCTGCACAATCGGCGCTGTCAGCGACACAGGCCGGTTGCGCAATCGAACGCACGTGCGAGCGGAGGATCCTTCGCGGCGGATCGATCGAAGCCACGGCCGGAAAGCTCCGCGCTCCTCTCTCCCTCTCTCTCTCTCACCCGAGCTGCGCACTTGCCCAATCCGAGCGCGCCGCGCGCACTGCCAGCCAATTCTTTATTTCGCGCGCGAAGGCCTGCCGTGACGCTTGTTCCTCTGCCGGTGGCTTCAGTTTCGAAATCGGATTTTCGGATCGGGCTGCCTCGCGATGGAGTTCGGGCGTTGCTTTGGCGACAGGTTTTTATGTAGAAACGGACGAGGTGTCAAGTCGATAGAGCGGTTCTCTCGAAATAGCGCCGAGAGTTTATCGATTTAAAAACGTACTATTTTTAACTTTTTCCCGAGCTACTCGTCGTTTTCGAGAAGTATTTTTATGTACCCGGTTGCAAACATCCTATAAATTCCAATAGAAAGGGTGCAGAAACCGCATAACCTATTCGGTTTTTGCACCAGAATCTATGAGATTTTATTAGTTTTTATAAGATCGTTTCAATAGGGTAGAAAACCGACAAAAACTGCGAATCGTTAAACCAAAACAAGCTCAAGCTAGACTATTGCGACTCCTTTGATCCCAATACAAACCGACCCAATTACCCTTAAAATCCGTAATCGGTTCCGCGGAAGAAAAAAACGCACCGATACCGGGAATCCTCGTGACACCATGCCTTACGCAATCGAGCGCGCAATTAGCCGAAACGCAGGGGGAGAGAGAGGGCGAGAGAGTGAGAGAGAGGAGAGCGAACAAAAGAATCGCGACATTATTGCGTCACGCGTGCCATCTTCCGCGCAGGCATTTCCCCGACTCGCACGTGCGGCCTACCTCCCGAACTCGAAAGAGCCGCAGAGCTCCAATCGCACTTCTGGGAAAATCGATGCCAGGCGCGCGCAAGGACGACCGTTAATTTAACAACAAATTGCTATCGAGCCGCCTTTCGAAGCCGGGGGTTGTTACAGCTTTTCCGGGGCTCGATACTTTTTCGCGTTCGACGCCTGCAGCGGCGACCGGGCTCGCAGCGAGGAGAGGAGAGTGCGCTCTCCGCAGCGCGCACGCAAGGTCTCGGTCCTTTCGATTTCTCTCTGCCGGACGGGTGCGGACGCGCGCTTCATCGATCCGAAAGTGACGAAACTGTTGCACTTTTGCGCGCGCTCTTGCTCTCTTTTTACACTATTTGTTTTTTTTTGTTGCCTTCGCCGTATAGGTATCTTCTTCGAAAGAACGCGCTTAATTGATACATTTGCCGCGATAATGGAGTATTTTAAAGACCGTCGCTCGAACTTTTTTTCTGACTCTCCAGTCAATGGTGTAATGCGAGAGTGGGCTGAGAGATGTTTTTACTCGGGGCAGGGATTATTTTCGAGCGATTTTTGACAAGTTAGTAAGAGAGCGTTGTTGTGGGAACGTCTCAACGTTTGTTTGTAAACCAATTAAACGGGACGGTCGCGGAGTTGTAATTATGCTGGCTTGAAATATATACGCACTAATTTGCTAAATAAATTAAGTGTGCGAATGCTTCGTGTTTTCGCGACGAATTTCAAATTGCACGTTGCATCACGCTAATCTTCATTAGCATAACGCGAAGCTCTCGCGTCGTTTCGCAAATTTCGCGGCGCGTGTCGACTCGCACTCAAAATTTCATTAAAAGAAACCTTCATTTCCCGGGGCAAGAATATTTTCAATCGATCTTTCGAACGAACTTTAACGGAAACTCAGTGCCGTCGAAGCCGAGCTAGATTACTCAATACAAATAGACCGCCGCCTTATCGGACTGTTTCAACACCGCGAAATTCGTGAAAACACTAGACTGGGAGGAAAGGCGGGCGGAGCAGGCACAGCCTTTCTCGACGGCCGTCAGAGGCTTCGGAAGACGCGCGAACGCGCAGACTTCTGAATCAGCGAGCAAACACGGCGCGTTATCTTGGCAACGTGCTCGAATCGGCCGTCGATTAGATACCCATAATCCGGGCGGGCCGCGGGCTGAAAAGTAGCCGGTCTCTCGTCGATAAATCGTTTCTCCGACGCCGGACGCTCCCTTTCATGCGCTTCTCGCGCTCCGTGCATTTTATATCAGCGGCGGATGGGATGCTCTTTGCTCCGCGATACGCGGCCGAGCAGCGGCTAGACAAAACAGCGCTCGCTCTCTCTCTCTCTCTCTCTCTCTCGTAAATAACGATATGGGCTATTTACTGGACTTGGCGGATAATATATCCCCCACTGAATCGATGCAATCACTGTCACTGATCACACTGCTGCCGCGCAGCTTCCCACTGCGAACGTATCGCGGATGACACTGTGCGAATTGCTTCCCTCGCCGCGCGAGAGCGACACGGGAGTCAACGCTCCGGGGCCGAAAGCTGAGGCGCGATATCTTCTGGCTGACGGCTGGCTCCGTACCGTTCGCTCGATGCGGCCCAACTAAATTTAAAAGTACCCACGCGCTCTCTCAGCCGGCCAATATACTGCCGCTGCTCCGCTGCTGCCTCGGTTTTATTCGTGGCAGACCCCCGCGCCGTTCTTCTTTATCTCCGGTGTGCGTTGAGATTCTTCCGAGGGAGCTGCTCTTCCGGCCGCGGCTGCGATTATTCCGCTCCTCGGGCCATTCTCTTTCTCCGGAAGCTCCTGCAGGTCCCTCTCTCTCTCTCTCTCTCTCTCTCGCTTCTTCTCAGCTCATCCGGAGAGCGATTCGGAAATCGAGAGGCGGCGGGCACGCGCGCGATACACTCGTCGGTCTGCGCGCTCGTCCGCGCGCTGCAGAACTAAGCAGTGCAGGCGTCGCAACTCGGGCAAAGGCGCTACTGCGGGCTTATGTAAGCCCGAGCGACGTTTGCATCGCGCGATGCGTATACCGACTCTGCCGAGGGCACCGAGCCTGCCCGCTTCTGCTAAAGGCTTCGATTCGTTCCGTCTGACGTTCCTTCTCCGCTTTTCTTTTTTTTCTCTCTCTCTCTTTTTGTTTTTTTCCGTTTCAGAGGGCGGCGCGCGCAGAAACGACATGCTTTGACACCCGCGAGCACCCAGCGCTCTGCAATTTTCTCGATGGTGATCGATTTTTTCAACGGGCTCGGCTTCGCGGAGTACCGTCTTTTCAAGCCCACGTCGAGCTCGCAGGGGGACAGAATGCCAAGGAGCAGATAAATTTACCGGGAGTCGGACAGCGCGCTGATAGAGAAGCACCTTCTGCAAATATCTCGAAAATTTAATCGTTAGGCAGAGAAACCAAGCGCTGCCGCTCAAGTCGCTTTTCAAGCTTAGATACAGCACACTCTTTCATTGAGCCGGGTCCAAAAGTTCGTCGAATTCTCCCCGCCCCCCCCCCTCCTCCTCCTGCTCCTCTTCCTCGCCTCTAGAGCTGCACACGCACGCGCCTATTTGCGTGGTGTGTGCACGCGTGCAGTCGGGGACGCGCGCGTCGCTTCCTCTCGCCTCCGCCCAGTGCGCGTCGCAGCGGTATTTTAAACAATTCTCAATTAAGCGGCTTATCGTCGACGGCGATCCCGAGGCTCCTGAAATTGACGCTGTGCGAGTAGTCAGCTCTGCTCTTATTTTTTCGGCGCGGAGTGAATTATTTTCACCGCGGCGACGTTCTGGTCGCCGGCCAAGGAAATTATTATTCTATTATGCGCCCGACGGGGCGAAAACGGGCCAAGTCGAGCCTTTCATTCACACCTCCGTATCAATTCTTTGTTTACAATACCGCGCCGGAACGAAGGATGCCCGTCGTCGTCGGGATGACAAACAGCTCCGTTATAAATCGCGAGCGCTTCCGTAATCACCTTTGTCAGCCGCAGGCGCGCGCGGAAAAAGTTCGCGCAAAGTTCATTAGCCTAGAATCGCGGCCTTTCTGCCTCCTCTCCTCGCTTTTCAATAGCGAGACGCCCTGCTCCATAAATCAGAGGGCAGCTCCGACTCTTTTTATTCGATCGTCGTAATGCGACTAATTCGCTGCCCATTACCAAGCGCTGGCCTAAGCGTTTATCTTCCATTTGCGGCCTCTTCTCGTCTCCTTCTGCTCCACGGCGGGCTTTTGTTTCCCGCCGGTCGCCTGCTAATTCTTCGGATCCGAGATTTATTTAACCGGTTATAGTGCCTTGCCTCTCGCTCTCTCTCTTTCTCTCCCGATTATCCTATTTCGCATATTTACCGCCTAATCAATTGGCCGACGTTTCCTGTCCGAGCCGTTACGCGACGTGCGAAATCAGCCGTTTTCGAACGAAATCTTTTGCAAAGCCGCGTTTGTATAAGATTCAGTTGGTAAGAGTAAATATTGAGTTTGTGAGCGAGGATGACAAGTTCAACTGAAACGGCAAACAACCGGCAAATGGGTATTTTGTTTGCGCAGGACATTGTAATAAATAGATGCTCTCTCTCTCTCTCTCTCTCTCGAGCTCGCATAAAAAATGAGCGGCTCGCCGTTCGCGTTTTGGAAGCGATCCAGCTTGTATTTATTCTCATTGGCCTTTCGAACCCTTACAAAATGAGTATATCTGATTGAAACGTTGGAAAATAACGAGGCGCTGCCGTAGTTATAGAAAATCTGCTTTTCTAAAGGGCATTTCGGGCCTCTAGGCTTGCGAGCGGGAAAACTTTTGACACGATTATTTTGTTTCCAGCTTTGACGTTGAGTCGCTGCCAATGTTTACGTGACGTTAAATGAAATTCTTGCGAGATCGCGGCTTTGATCTCCGCCATTTTACTCCCAAATCTATCTAGAAAGCGAGCAAAGCTTGCGATTTTCATTGATTGCGTAATATTCCGATTGAGTTACTGCGCGGTATTTTGTCGATTTATCTTCTCGTCTCTCTCGCCGTGTCATTAAGTCACGATTAAAAAGCGTCATTTTTCTATACCGTGCGAAATACGTCCAAAGTCGCGGCGCTTTGAATTCCGCCGAATCCCGACGTCACTCGCTCGCCAAATAAGGAAGCAGGTCTTTTTACCCGCAGCGACGTCAAATCCAGCGTACTAATCGCAAAAAGCCAGGCGCTTCCGGCCTCGCGCGCCTTGCTGCAAAAAAGCGGCGCGATTAGGCGCCGCTCCCACGCGAGCGGAAGAGTTCCCAAGGAAAAGCTCGCGCGGCGAGCAATTTGTCGAGACAAGTGTTTTCGCGCTACACGTGTATATATATATACGAGCGTCGCCGCGCGCGAGTCGTTAGCAGGCAGACGAGATCTGCAGCGGCGGCGCGTCGTCGTCGCCGGCTTTAATAGTAGCACGTGCTAATGCGCGCATCATCTGCATTCGAGCGGCTTCCCCGTCGCGGTGCTGCATTCCGACGGCCCGGCCGCGACTCGGCCTGCAGATTCTCAGCCGCGCTCGCGGGGCTTCGATTTTTCTCATCTTCGGATTTCTCGGGATTTTTAGATTGTCCGCTCGAGTCCCGTGTCTGTGCGTTGAAACAAGCAGCAGCTGCGCATTTGACTACGAAACGAGCGCCCGACACCAAAAACAGCCGAAAACCTCGAGCGAGCATCCAGCTGCAATTTAAAAATAGCCGGCTAAAAATCTCTCAACGACAACGACGTCCGGCCGCTCTCGCTTATCCAGCGAGGCGAGCGATAAACCTCATCGGCACTCGCTCGCCGTGTACGACACGTGCCCGCGCATCCATCATCCAGGTCTGCACGGCGGGCCAGCCAGCAGCTCGTGACGCGCCGCCGCCGCCTCGTCCTATCGGTCGCGCGCGACGCGCACACTTTTGCCACGAAAGAGAGCGTGCGAGATCGAGCCGATAACGGGTCGCGGGGCCTATTATAAACGCACCTACGTAACGAGCACGTGGCTCTCCATGCGAGGCGCGGTGGGTGCAAAGCCCCTTGCCGGCCGGGCGAGCGATAATTGCGAGGTGAGAGGGGACGCGATCGCTGATTTTTGACGACGCTTAAGGCCTTTTTATGCGATGCTTAATATGCACGAGTAGGATCTTTCTTTTTAAATTCATGGTCGAGAGGAGCGAGAAGTCTCATGGAAAATTTCGAAACGCTCTGGATGACGCGTTGAAAGATTTTTAAAATACCCATCGACTCGAGAAGCTTTCGAAATAGACGAAAATATCCCCCCGCGACAGCTCTTCCGATCTATTAAAAATTCCAGGGACTTATTGTCGAACCCGCCAGCCATGATTGACACAGGCCGTAACTCCGGGCTTTACAGCCTTCCATCCTCCCAGCGCCCGTAAAACCCGTCCGCGAAACCTCCCAACAAAGGCCCTAAGCCTGTCCCCCCCGAAAGCAGCCATAAAATCGCCGCGAGCAAACAGAACGAGCCGCGTAAAAAGGAAAACCGCCTGGCCACCGCCGCGTCATTAAACCGAAACCACAAGCGCGCGTCTCTCTCTCTCTCTCGACTCGGCGATGCGTCGTCAGGCTGCAGGCATTTTCGTAGCGCGCGCCCATCACGTGCCCACACCATAAGTCGCGCTCTCCCGCACACGCACGCACGTAGTTGCGCAATCGAGAGCTGCCGCCGCCGCCGTCGCGCGCGCACCAGCCGGAGAGGAAAAGATTTTTCCCAAGGCCGCGGCGACGGCGAAAAAAATAGCGGCCATCAGGGAGAGGAGGGAGAGCGAGCGAGGATGTAATCGTTCCGAATCGGATGATTGATGCGACGCGCCGCTTCGTTCGCGCGATTAGCCGCTGCGCCCTGCGGAGTGCGAGCTGATGGAAAGAGAGGCTGCTGCGGCTCTCGGTCGGCGGGATCGAGGTGGAGCGCGGCGCGTTCTCGAAAGCGTTTTTTTGCGAACGAGCCTCGCGCGGGAGCGGTATCTGCGATTTGAATTGTAGAGGAGAATAAAAGGTTTTATAATTCGAGCAATTAGCTGTGCAATTTTCAAATGAACTAATTCGGATTCGCTCTCGGGATACGTCACGATTTTAAAGTTGAAAATGAGTTTCATTAGACGCTCGTTGGAATACGAATTCTCAATAAATGTAGATTAAATATTATGTATACGAGAATACATTGAAAACACAAGTGAGTACAAAGTTACTTAATCAGCGACGTAACTGACACTTTTTCAAAGGCTGATATCACCACCGAGCTGTTACGAATTTGAGGCAGCTCTCGCTTATCGATGTGCTGAAGTCGTACACGAAACGCTCCGGGATCGCGCGAGTCGATAAGATGGACATATTTATAGACGGGGAACTTACTAGCTCGGTGTTTATGGCCGCGAGAGGCAAACAAGCGTCCATACTTTGGTATACTTTAGAACTTTGTGCGCTTGCAAGCTCCGCCTATTCGTCGCTTTTAATCTTGGGAGCTTTGTTTACTGCCTGGTCAGGAAAATCGTCAGTAAATATTCAAATGCGTGCCTGGGTAATCCTTTCTAATACTTGTTTATCTAATACATGCAACAATTAACAGTAATACTCCGAGAAACTCGACAGCTGGCCTAGCAACACGCCACGATGCCTCAAAGCTACACAAACAGGTCTCGATCCAATCTCACTGTTCGCTCGAAACAACAGCTAATTAAAGCAAAGACTATAAAAAAAAGTTCTTTCGGCAGGCAGCGACAGGCTTGATTTTTTCTTTCCGCCCACTGAGCCCCTGAAATTCGACTCCCCCCACGGCGGCTACTCGTATATATATCGCGGGGCGGCATCATCTCGGACAATTGTCGCCAGTCGCCATAAATCGGTCAATCGCGACGTACTCGCACGTGCCGGGCTGCTGCGAACTTTGACCCCTCGCGCTTTTTTTCTACCGCGCGCGCGCGCAACGAGCGCGGGCTTTTCTTTTTTTTTCGTTTCGACCTGAGGCCGAGGCTTTTAGATGAGCGCGGCTGGATTTACCATGGGTAGGAGAGGTAAGGTGGAAGGTGAGAGCCTGCGGTTGGCGAAGCCTAAGTGGAGCCTTTTTGCGCCCTAATGCGTGGGTTTCGAAAATAATTTAGTAATCGGGTGGAGAAGGTTTCTTTATAGAAAATCTATTTGAAATTGGTGAGCAGCTTGACAATTCTCGAGGAAACGAAACATTGAATGCGTAAATTGAACCGTAAGGAAAAAAAAGCGCTAAGTATTTTAAACAGGCGATTGGTTTAATTAACTTAGCCGGTAGAGACAAAAGTCGCGTGAGCATTTTGTAATAACAGCTTTTAATAGTGTTTAAATGTTGTGACTGATTTATCGATCGTTTTATTCATGATTGCCTTGAGAGTGTTTGCTTCTTCCGTTAGATCCAGAGATTTTCCTGAAAAGAAGGTAACGTTTAAACGCGACGGAGATAATAAAAAGTCTCAAGCTGCAAATAATACAGCTAAGAAAAAAGTTCTTTTGGTGCACTAATATTTAGAAATTACTCAAGATCCACCAAAGATTCTAAAAAATTCCATTAGGTAATTTCCTCGTTCACCTTCGCAAAACATTCGGCTGTAAAATAAACAATCCACTTAAAAACGAATAAACAATTCTATAAATAAACAGCGTTCATAAACAACATCGATCGAGCACTGTACAATTGATCGGAAAAAAGGTCGAGCGCGCGCCGCCTTTACGTAACACAGCCGGCGAGCTTTTCTACATCTGCATACACATGCATTCGATCGGACTTTTCGCGCTGGGAAAAAAGCTCGCGGCGGCTCGCCGATAAGGAGAGCCGCAACGAGAGGCACGAGGTTACGCAAGCGAATTAGTCGCGCTTCGGCCAAATGTAACGAATCTTTATTACGGCTGCTGCGCTGCGCGTCGTTTTCGCCGCCGCGCCGATGCGATATCAATTGCGAGCTTCTCTGCGCGGCGTTCGATTGTTTTCACTGGAAACGCGCGCGGTTGCTAGCGAGTTATTCGCTGCTGAATTTATTTTCGCTTGGCAGAAGGTGCTGGTGGTTGACAGTTTTATCTCGAAGGCATTAAGATCGAAGATAAGCTCTGTTTGCTGAAACGCTGAATGAGTTGGGAAAGAAGTTTAAAATAGAGATCGATAAGTCCAAGTTTCACATCTTTTCAAAGTTTCACGCTCTGGGTAAATCGAAGAAAAAGTCAATATTAACTTTACAAATTACCCGCTCTTTCTACAAGTTTCTACACAAAAGAATAATCTATTAAAAATTATTGTATATTTTAGTTATGGAAGGACATACTTGCATTCTACTGTATTCTAAAATTTAATATACTTATA
>JAWWEM010000044.1:6345959-6378566 GCA_035582935.1 Ormyrus thymus | reverse complement strand
TAGTAAAAGTACACAATGTACTTTATTAATTTCTGCTACGTGTATATTAAATTTTAGATTACAGAATAGTAATTTTCCTCTTATTGTCCTCCCATTACTAAAAAAATATAGTATCTTTTAATAGATGATTTTTCTCCGCGTACCCCACTAAACGTGACCAAACTTCGTTTCGCCTGTCCCCAAAGGCCCAAGAGAATTCCTGAACGAAAGCTCAAAAGACAGAGTGGCAACTAAACATACATAAGAGAAGACGTCGAATCCGAGCGGGGAAAAATGCCTCTCAAAAGCAGGCAGCTCCGAAGATGACTAACGACAAACCCGACACGTTCAGCTCAAAGGCAGCCCGGCGCTCAAAGGCGCATCGTGCGGCTTTCGCAGGCGGGGGCCGCGGCGTCAGGGCAGCTCGCGAAACCGCGTAAATAGTCGCGACGTCGCCGCGACGAGAGAACCGTCCGCCGGCGCTCCGCTCGTCGCCGCCCCTGCGCCCCCCTTTGTAACGCGAGTCTCCGCGGAGATACGCCGGATGAAAAACAAGAAGGCCGCCGAGAGATGCTGAAAGGGAAAGGGCTAGAAGAATGGAGGCTTGTAACTTGATTTAGGCTTTTAGAATGGTTAGTAATTTGAAGATTAGCTCCACGGTGCCTTGGACAATTTAAGCCGGCAGTGTGAGAACTGAACTGCAGCGACGAAGCTTTCAAAGCTTCTGACAGAAATGTCAATCTTGGGTTTCTGCGGGAAACTTGTAAGAGTTGTTTCTAAAGTTGCTCGAGCTAACTTTGGCTGTGTTACGTATATTTAAAGAAAAACTGTGCTCGGCTCGGTATATTCCCAGATTTTTTCCACACACAGCGCGAACTTATCCAACAGTTTATTTATTATTTACTAAAAGCAACTTTAGAGGATTTCAAAAGTTCTTCGTAAATCTTAAACTTGGTCGAAGAAAATTTTATCAGTAAAACGACAGGCATAACACTATTTATCTGATTAATTTTGTAACCAACTTCACTGCGCAGTATTTAAATCCACTTTAGCCTCATTTCCTCAAAAAATTACATTATCCCAAGGGTGAGCCTAGACCGAGGGACAAGTGCTCCAAAAATAGAAGCTTTTTCCAAGTCCTAATTAAGTTTCTTCGGATCTGTACGAGAACTTAAATGGGCACACAGCTGATCTGCTTTGTTTACGTCGAATCCGCACATCGAACGGCGGGCCGCGAGCACTTGTATGCTTTTATCGATAAAATCTTACGTAATGCGAAAAAAAAAAATCTGTCGCGTGTACGTGCCTCGAGATGCTCGGCTAATTGCATTATACTTGCGGTTTAATAAGTTTAGCGAGTGGGCAAAGAAAAGGGTCATTCTCGAAGTGGAGTAGTTTCGCATTATGCAAGGGGCACCGCGAATTTCGCTAATCAACAAGTATTTATAGAAGTTCGAGTGCGATTCTTAATCGAAATTCGCCGCGCTCGCGAGCACCTATTTGGCAAAAGCGCCCGTTAAACAATCGCGAGTTATCGGCCTTGCGAAATTCAGCTACGCAGCCTGTCATGCACCGTCCCTCCCCCTACGCCGTCTCTTCCTTTCCACCTCGGCAGAAAACGCCCGAGAGAGGTTCTCACGAATTAGCCTCTCGCCTACGATCGCACAGCCGTTCCCGCATGCAAAACTGCCCAACCACCCCGCCGCACTGCACTGAGCCAAAGACAGTTCACAAGCACAAAAAAGCACGAGAAAGCGAAGCTCCACTGCCTGGGCCTTACTCTTTTCGCTTCTTTCTCACTGAGAGCTCGATCCTGCGAGCGTCGCGCGGCTTTCTTGTCCTCCCGAGAGCCGAAAGTGTGTGTGTAGCGGGGCGCGTAGCCCTGGCAGCGAAAGCTCGCAGCGGCAGCGGCGGCACCCCCTCTTTCGGGGGGCTTTCGCTTTCGCTTTCGGGCGCTCTCCCTTTTGATCGGCCGGGAGAGAGCGCCCTCCCTGCTGCCAGGCGGGAGGAGGGCGGGCTGCCGGTCATATCGACCGGGAAGATGCGCGTGGCAAGTAGGAGGAAACTACGCCACGGGGTCAGGGAGAGAGGGACGAGGCCGCCCCGCTCTAAGTACACCCCCCCCAAGTCTACTTTTTTTCTAGATTATAGGCATTTCCTCTTTGTTTATTTGCGACTGCTGCTTTTATTTTCAGGGATCGGCTACTGAATTTATTCGGAGCTGTAGGCTTTGTGGATTTGGGATCTATGAGCCGGGATGCAAAGTTTTTTTTATCAATTTGGAAATCATTCATCTTCCCGCTCTTATGGCTTTTTTCTTTTCTCGTTCTTAGTTTTGCAGCATTGATTTGTCTTTTCTTTTGTCGCTTAAACTTCTTTTACGGAGGATTCGTTTTTATCTTCTCTAGAACCGCTAGAAAAACTCGCGTCGTAAACTTTAGTTTGGCAGAAGCTATGAAATTCTTATAGCCGGTAATTTTTTACGCCAAAAAATAAAAGCCATCCAATCGAAATATCGCATTCCCATTCGCTTATTCATTTATATTCTGCCTAAAACAACTCGAACTAAAGCGTTTCGGTATAAATTTTATCCCTCTTCAATTGTAAAATCCGGTTTATATAAATTTACTTTGCAAAGTACATTCATTTTCTTAAGCGTTCATTAAGCTTGCAACTTGATTTACCTAAACGATATCAATGCCTTTGCAGAAATTTATGACGTTAATTACAAAAGTTCCGAAATTCTGATTCCCTATAGCTTATCCTGCCTGGCACCTTCCTGTTGTCGACAAAAATGAAAAATCCTGTATCCAATATTAATCTAAGCCTCTATGACAAATAGCCCTCTGTTTTTCATTTAGCGTAATAAAAGGAAAAAAAGCCCCATTTCAACCTGACATCATCATCATTTGTCACAGATCGCACCGAGCAGCTAAAGTTGCCGGATTCGGCGCAAAATAAGCTAGTTTACGGGCTTCGCTTCATCTAGCGGATTTTCTAATTTTCGGAGTAACTTGCCCAACGAGGAGGGTCAAAGTGAGGCTGAGGCTTAATATGCGAGCGCCGAGCTCTGCGCAGCCGCGCGACTACTGCGGAAACCGTCTGCCGAGGGGGTCGCCAGCGGGATTAAGGGAAACTTTCGATTTCTTCCGGGTCGGCTGTGCCCGGAGATCCTTTCCGCAGATCCGGAGTAATTCTGCAGAATTGCCGCGGCGATGGACTCGATAAAGCTCGCTGATAGATGTGCTGATAGGCTTTTTTGCGAACTTTCCCCTAGGAATTTTCCGACGGACCGAAAGTATCGGCTTGTTTCTTTTGTTGAATTTTCTGCCGAATTTTCATCTGCGCGAAGCATCCAAGAAACATATCTCATTTATCTGTCAGAAAATTGTGTTTGAAAAAAGTCCTTTACGAATCGCGCACAGCTCCTGAAAATTATTTACGAACTCTCTTATCGGGGCATTAAACAGAATTAAAGTATCTCCGCTGAATCTCAATAAATCTATTCGCCTAATTCTATCTTCGGGCGTCGATAAATCACGGGGCATTAAAAGATCTGACAAAATTTTCAGCGGATCGATAAAATGACGAGGGTGCAACTGATACGCCGCAGGGGGGTAATATTCAATTTTTCAAAGCGAACGGAGAGCCTTAGCGCTTCCGCTCCGAATGTGCGAGATAGGTCTTTCTCTTACCTTAGCAAGTAATTGACGCAGACGACGGACAGCGGCTTCTGCAGCCTTGAGCAGTGGATGAGCGTCGCTTGGGTGACCACCCAGGCGTAGCCGCCGCTCTTGTTCAGGAAACGGTAGGCCATTGTCTCGCATTGTCCCTTGTGGAACACTGCCGATGGATGCAACAAACAACGGAGAAACGGAACAATTATTACGGAGCGTTACACGGCTCAGCCTCTAATGCCATTGTAAGGCGAATTTTCAATGGACCGTTACGAGAAGAGTATGGAGGGGATTTCAATTACGCTTAAATGAGTTACAATTTTTTTCGAAGACAAATACATTTTATTATCTTTTATTTGCGAGTTTGGAGTTAAGCTCGGAAAGCTTCAAAGCGTTTATTGTGCGGTGGTGAAAAACGTTTTGCATGTAAATCATTTAATTACTTCGTGACTGTTGTGTGCCGTTTTACGTTTATGCTATCAAGTTACTCATAAATGTGCTACTTCCAGAATGTCCAGTAAAGCGGACAAAAACAAAAATAAAATCCTTATTCTTATAGTCGTTTTCATAATATAACAATTTAATCCTCTTTAAATGACACTATAATCTTGCTCTTATATCTGCGCTTTTTTAAGATTTGTATACCCCTTCACTTAGAGATTTTATAAGATTTAATCATCTTTTGATACTTTTTAACTTTTTCGAAACTAAACTGATAAGCTCGTAATTTTTAATCTTTAGTTATCTTCAATAATATAGTTTTAGTGCTTCAAGTTTTATTTACTTTTTAACTTTGACAGTAATCAGTTAGTGTTATTGAAATAATAATAACTTTTACTACATTTTCCAAAGTAAAATCCCATAAAATAGTTTTTTAAAGTGCGAAAAAAGTAACGCCAATAGGCTTCGCTCATAAGCAATTTCATCGAGCTCCGAAACCCTGTATTTTATCACCAGCCCGCGCGCGTTCCCGTATTTCATTTCGCGAAAGAAAATTAAATCAATATCCCCGGAAATTTCCAGAAATATTGCTAAACAAAGGCATTTAGCACAAAAGCAACGTATACAGCTAACCCGCGGCAAAACTAAAGTCAACTCTCCCCCTGTCCGCAATCGAACAAAAGCTCTCTCGCGATGCACGAAAATACCGCTGCGTAATGTTTGCCGAGGGTCGCGTAGGCGATTTCGCGTCCCTTCCCCGTAGCCGCGGGGAATATCAACATCCACCGCAGACCGATAAACGAAAATGGCGCAACTTGCAAGTTCCCGCACGTGAGCCGAGTCGTTTCGGGAAAAGAGAGCGAGGAGATCGGTCGGAGGGAGCAGAAAAAGGCGGAAGCGATAAATTCCCTCAGGAAGCTCCCTCTGCGCTTCCTCCTCTTGACGCCTTAGGCTGCCACGCCCTTGAGGACGTGCCGCCTGAATTTTGCCGGGATGCTGCTCACATCACCCAATTGGCGACAAAATTTAGGGATAAATGTGTTTGGCTTTTGGATTTCGTGCGTGACAATGTGAAGTTTCGGGTTCTTTGAAGGATAATGTAGTTAGGATTTAGCTGAAGATTTAAAGGCACGATAGAGAACGGATTTCCTTAAAATCGTTAATTACGTAAAAACATGAATCTTTTCAATGATATATTTAATCATTGTAAAAGAAGTCGTTAAATCTGCTGACGTGTTCGAAAACATAACGAAAATAATAATAAAGTAAATCTGAGTAAATGGGCTTAATTGAATCGTGAAGGAATAATGGCCGAATTTACTTTGACTCGAAATACGTTTCGTTTTCGTCTTACAGAAGTTTTCATTTTAGGATCTCTGTGGGATTCGAGTTGTACATAAAAAGGGAGAGTGCTGATTGCATTGGCGCGCGAATAGACCTCGTTGTGACGCGGGCGTAAGAAAAAGAAAGAGAGTTTTCAGGGGATGTGATTTGAAAAATACGACGTAGACTTGCGCGATATAGGAATGGAAATGGAATTGTTTTTTGGATATCGATCTTGTAAGAAAGATAAAAAGTGTGCTTTAAGAAAGTGAGATGCGCGCTCTTTTTAAAGGAGATGTATCAGAAGGAGCTAAAAGAATTTCACCGCGGCGACAAACCTACATCTATTTATAAATACGATGCTGTATAAAATATACAAAATACTTTTAGTGCAAACAGATAAGCGGGTACGTTCGAACAATAGTTTTTTAGGAAATTAACCTGAATTAAAATAGATTTAATATACGTTTCGTTTGTAATCATTTTTTTCCTACAATATTTGAGTCATAGATTTAAGATTTGTTTTGCAGCAAATCGATGTAATTACATTTAAAGAAGTTATTCTATTTTTACCTTTCGTAGCACATTTAGTTTATTCAATTACATTTTAAATTGTCAGATCATGAACAGAAAAAATTCTTTCATTTTATTAAAAATTGTATTCACAAGTTCTGCCAGATAATATTTATATTTGTTTTGATTTAAAATTAGATAATGGTATCTTCCTTCCATACTTTTCTTAAATTAGCCAACAAAATGGTTTGAAACTTTCGAAAAAGTAAGATTTGAAACTATACAAGCTTTTTAAAATTGAGTAAATGCAAACTTACGTGACTTGAAAGATTTATCCAATGATACGTTGTCAAGAGCATGGTGGAAGTCAAATACAGACTGCCCCATGAGGTCATTGCTTTCCCAGCCAAGAAATTCAGCCAGTCTAAAAATAATGCAACAAAACATTAAAATATATAACAAAGAACGGTATTTAGTTTAAGCAGAGTGAGCTATAAATAAAGAGAGTATTAAATCTCTTGAATAATCAGAAATAAAAAATTTTATTTTGAAATAGATTGAGGATACTTTTGACTCAATATTTTACTTAATTTACAGTATAAAAAGCATAAATACAATAAGAGTATCAAAAGAATAATAATTAATTGTGGCATGAAAAATTCAGAATTACTAACATGATAATTTTAAATAAGTTATTATATTATAATTTAAGATAATGAAATTAATTATTTTTTAATTCAAATTAATATTAATAATAAATTTAAATACTGTAAATTATCATTTAAATTGTCATTGCATACTTAAATAAATTTACATTTTAATTAAAAGGGAGACAATTTAGACTTTAATTTGTAATGCTAGAAAATAGCAAACAATAATTCATCTAACAATAAATTTTAATCTCAAATCAAAATTGCTTTGCTTAGTTCGAATATTCGACAGGCAGAACTTTTAAATGGTCTTTTTTATTTTTTTCTTAGTATCCCTATCTGTTAAACGAAAAAAGATGTTATCTGTAAGCCAAAAACTCTACTAACTTATCATCTGCATATGTAAACTTCATATTGAGATTATGCTTTGAAAGGAATGTGAATTTTCCAAGCGGTATCTCAATGTTGCTTGGATGTGGCACAGGCGATGCTATGACGATTAGAGATATGCCTGGCTCCTTCTCGACAATTTTTTCTTGATCCTCCCCTTCGGTTGATTCAATACTATTTAGGCAGCTTTTATGAGCAATTAAACGCCCTGTGCAGTGGATCACCTAAAAAGTGAAGAAGGTTCATTAGTGAATCATAATTATGCAGTTTTTTGTGTTAAATTAAGACGTGCCCGATGGCTCGTTCGAAAATTATGAAACCACAACTTATGACGTGCATTCGAAGAATCTCTTGATATTATCGCATTAATTGCGGCCAATAACGGCGCATCAAATTATCAAATTCTGCCAGGAGAAGAACTCTCAAGTCGCCTGATGTCTTGAGTTCTTTATTTCTATCATGCTCACTTTGTTAAGCTTATGAATAAAGATATGTGTACAAGCAAAAAAGTCTAGTTGATTGAGTTAGTGCAGCGATAACAGGAAATACAGTTAATGTCCTGAGTTCATAAATCAATATTTGATCTAATTCTATCAAAGTATGCAGACGTTGTTTATCGAATGTTTGTTATTTTCGCGAGAAACATATTGTTTAATGATTTTTCCTGTTTTCCATGCTCTACTTAAGATATGCAGATACCGACAAAGGTTCCTGCTTTATCAGCAAACGCATTAAGTATCTTTGCACAAATTTTCCGCAGTTTACATAAAAATAAATTGGGTCGTTAAACAACATTTTAATATTGTTACTTTAATAATTGAAAATCTTAAGCAATCTTCATTTATGCTCAGAAATTCTAAAAAGTTAACAGTGCTGAATATCTTTATTCAAAGCTGCATTTCACAGCCGGCTAAAGAGTAAAAACTTTAACGAGCATAAAAAATTCTGCAATCAAAAAGTAATTTCTCCAAATTATGACAAAAAACTCTTTAAAGTTACCGAACGTGATAGGGTAGAAGCTAAAGCACGACAATGTTATCTGTAGTAGATAAGTTAAAGCCACGCTTTTTTCTCCAGCTGCCTATCCAAATAAAAAGCAAGTCTGGCCAGATAAAACTACTGCGTCAATTTCTAAAAACTACCGAATATCTTCATCCAAGAAATTCTCGCACTTAAAAATACGCCAACTCAAAAATAGCACGCGAACGACTGCGCACCTTGTAGGATGCACTCTTGAGGTTGACTTTGCGGCCTTTGCTCGTCAATGTGCACTTCAATCTGAGGAAAAAGTTGCAGGGATGATCGTCGTTAACCTCCGAAGCCTTCACCGAGAAGGACTCCTTAATCTCGTCGTGGTCGCAGGGATGGCTGTAGTCGAAGACGCTCTGGCCCATCAGGTCCATCTGCAAAACGAAAGAGATAGTCAGATGCGGACTCACCGAATGGAAAGTTAAGCTGAATCGATAAAAAACATCACTTGTGACAGTTTTATTTGTCGATAATGTCTTCGTTAACCTAATTTTCAGACTGATAATTTTGGATTGAAAATAACGTACTTTAAATTTGGGCTCTTATGTTTATTATTTTTAATGGTATTTCAATGTAGTACTGAAAAGTAAGGAAATTGATATTCCATTTAGTTAATCTTGTAATAGTTACTTGTTTTTCATCAATTTTGTGTTACAAAAGGAATGTTTTGCTATTTTTGTACAACCATAGCCTTCAAATACAATTTTCAACAAAGTATTTACATCAAATAAATAATTTTAGAATTTCAAAATAAAAATAAGCACTTTCTGAGAGCTCGTAAATTAACCATCAATCCAAGAATAATTTATAATTTACAATTTTAAATTTCATTTGACTAATTGAGTAATAAAAATTGATAAGAGAATTTCATATCTTTGTTAGAAATTCTGATAAAATTTTACCTGAGCTATGCCGAGGAAATCCTTGACATTTGGCGAGAGGTAGACCATATCGCCGTTGCTGTCGAGCACAAGTATGAAACCATCCAGAGCTTTGGGAAGCAGTTCGTCCATGTCTGGTGAAATTTCGCTCTTGGTCAGAGGCTTCGGGACTGAAATTTAAAATATAGTAATTTAGTATGGTTATCTAAGTCGTCGAAACTTGAAGAAATATAAAAAATTATTGTATGATATTTAGAAACTTTAATTTGACGAGAGCGCGATGAAAAAAGTTTTTCATTAAATCAGTTGCGTTTTGACCTGATAAAATGGAATTTCAACTTGTGCACGTTAAGAAGTGGATTAAGTTTATCTCAAATCTTCAAGACTGCACTGATTGTACTGCATTTCCAGTAAAATCGATTCAAATAAAAGAACGTTCTAAAGTATTTGTAAATTACTTTTATTTTTTCAATAACTATTTTAAAATAAAATTCTATTTTAGTATATTATGATTTTTCCTTAATTAAGAATGTTATTTGTCTACAGAAAATTCAGCTTATCGTAGCTTGTTTGAATTTAATTTATCACAATTTACGTTTACAGTTTTATGTGAAGCGGAGGAATGATTAATGAGAAAGGGAGAATTTGCCCAGCAAAAACATCAATAAGAAAGATATCATTCAGTAAATTCTCCAAATTATCGCTTTTTCTACCGCGGTATTCATTATAGCTTCGAGGAATTCATATTAACATCATTTATTGAGGCTAAGTGCATTGCACTGTCCAGTGTAAATCCGCAAATAAACGAACTATCGTTTCGAGAGATAAAGTCGAGCACAGCCAGAAAGGAAATTTACATTCTAATTACTAAAAAGTCATGGAAAAGGTCGATTTAGGCACGTACTTCTTATCGGGCGACTATTTTGATTTACGGCTTGACGAGCACGTGTCGATAGCAGACAACCGCGGCAAGGTCTTCTTTTTTACTTGCGTCAAGTGCTATCTCGCTACCGGTTAATTGCCATCGGGTCAAATTTATACACTTTTCGAGTCAAATATAATCATTATATTGATTATAATTTCTTTATTATAATTTGCTTGCAATATTTATACGTATTTCTGTGAAAATATTGCACAACAGCAAACTTCCTCTAAAGGGTAGTAAAATTTACAAGATTAGAGTAATAAGCATTTTAAATATATTCAAATATTACTCGTTATACAGAGTCGTCTGATTCATGTGGCAAATTTTTGTGGAAAATTTTCTCCCTCTATAAATAGCTAAATTTTGCATGCACCTTTTATGCACGTAACTGAATTTATCTCGAAGAATTCAAAGTTTTGTTCTCGTTTATCGACTTTGCCGTCTGTAAATGTTAATTCTCTCTGTTGATTCGTTTCTCAAATATAAAAACAAAGTATGAGTGAAAAACACTGATCGAAATAACTTAGAGTCATAAATTTAAATTTATGGATAAGATCCGGTGGATTTGATAAATGTGATAAATCAGTGAGCGAAAATTAATTTCATACCAAGCTTAACTAAAAGGGAGATTGGACAGATACAGATTTTCTGCTTACTACAGCCGCACAATTGCCTAAACTTTGCCGCGAAGACAATAAAATTGGGGTTACCGCCCAGCTCCTTTGTCAGATAAAAGAGCTTCGTATTCGCGATTATGATCATAAATCGCACGCTGGGGGCCTTAAAGCTTCAGCTGAAATTTACTCGTAAGTGAAAATAAGTTTACTTGGGACGAATAAGGTAGCGGCGCGCTATTTTTACATACGGTACGTGCCGAGTTGCCGTCCGCGCGACAGCTTAAGTCTTTACTTTCACGATTAAATACAAGAGGAAACTCTGAAGCTGTGTTGAGTAAACTCGTATTAATACATTTTTTCACTTTTACTACTATTGCGACTGCAGAAGTCAATCTATTGAATTGTTCAGGAAACTTCTTGATAATATTAGCTTCTTTATCCTTTCATAAATATGAGCGAGAGAGTAGGTGTTTACTAATTAAAACTAAAGCTTAAAATTCAATTTACAAAACAAACGACACCGCAGGAATTATCATACAATTCACATTTTGAAGAACGAAAAAAGACGAGTGACATATCAACGCGGTTATACCCGATGAGTCAAAATTCTCATCGTAACCTCTTCGCTCATTCATGCTTATCCAGCCCGAATTTTCCGGGGAAAAAAATGTGGGCGCGTCAAAGAGGAAGTATCGACAAATCCAAGTGCAGAGTCGACGTGGCACAGCTCTTTCCATCGATTCAATTGGAGCCCTGCTCGTGTACGCACTTGATAAACATTCAAGGATGCTCGTTGCGCGCCACCGATTAAGGTTCGCGCACGCTCCAGTGCATCTTTGGTGCAAAAAGGCAGCGCTTTATAAGCAGCTCGAACGAACGAGCGGAATCGGCGGTGCCTGCCTCGATCGGGATCAATTGCGTCGTGTGAAGAAGAGCTTTCCCACGTGTTCGCGTAGGTAAGATAGGTACGATAGTAAGGGAGCTTTAAATTTGAAATTTGAAGTTGGACGTCATCGGTATTTGTAGAACAAAGGGACATTGATTTGAAAAGTATTATCTATTCTGTGAATTGAATGCTGGAGCTCAGCTATTGTTTTGCGAGGAACTAGGAATTTCGACTCGCTTTTTGTGCATCAGCTAATTTAGTAATTACCGCGCTTAGCGGATAATGATACCGTACGAAAAAGAATGGTTGAACGAACGAAACTTCCTCAACGTTTTCTTCAATTCTCTAAATTGCATCCTATTTATAATCCATCAGATTTAAATCAATCATTACAGGTTTTTTATAAAAAGACACTAATTATAGGCTAATTTAGCATAGACTGCCGTGTAGTTTTCAGATCGAAGGCTTCGAGAGTCATCTAGCCTTGGCAAGATAAACTACAATGCGAGAGGCAACGCTTTAAATTTTGCATATAAAAGAAAGAAACCTTGCGCCGTGCCTACTAAACGCACTTAATCGCGCGAATAAATTTGCAGAAAAAGTAAATGTTCCAAAGCATCGTGAGCAGACCTTTAACCGATTGCCGATGCACAAGAGCGCGCAGATTCCCGTGACGGAGAGGCTCGCAGACATCTGCGAGTTTCGCACGTGCGCTGCTCCTTCTTTTTGTCTCTCCGTTGACGCGCCAAGCGGCAGCTTCCTTCTGAGAGCCAGAATGCAGTTCTCGCATCTCGAAAGTTTCGAGAACCCACGGGTATTTGCAGCCGGAAGGAGGCTGCCTCCCGCGGCGCGCTTATCAATTTCGCAGAGTTCCTTCCGGTTAAAATGATTGAACGAAACGAAACGCGCCTAGCGCGCGCTTGTAACGAGCGATCGAAGCGCCGTAAAATACGTCGCCGAGCAATAGGAAAAACTCAAGGATCGGTACATCGAAAGTGTAAACATGCACTAGCGAGCAAGGTTGCAGCTTATCACTCCCGTGCAATCGGCGCGCTTCTTAAAAGTAGCATACGCTCCCGAGCGGAGAGGCCGGGCAGTAAAAATGCCACTCAGATTTTTCTCTCCTGCGCGTGGCGAGCGTTAATCAATCCGGCGTCACGTCCACGATATTTTTCCAGCTCGAGGCTCGACGACGTCGACGCGCAAAAACTGGAGCACATTCACGCACTCTCGCCTCTCTCGGCCCGGTCAATCCGAGCGAATCAATATAATATCTGGGCGCGTGCAGGGGGGAGTCGTTCTTTTTGCGCGACTCCTTTATTTCTTTTTTTATCCAGTCCAATGTCTCGCGCTGCAGCCACGCACCGAGGACACGCGCGCTTTAGTGCGTCCGATTTCCGCGCGGCCGTACATCGCGATCGCGAGAAAACAGCTCGATTCGCCTCCCAAGGACCGCCGCTCGGACAATATAATTCAAGCATATCCACCGGGGAATAGAAAGTCGCCGGTCGGCGTGCGTGATTCGACGGCGACGGAGGCGAAAAAAAGAGTGCCCGATGATAAATAATGGTGCGGAAAGCCCAATTCAAAAGCTGAGCGCGGCCAATTTAGGATCAAGGATGCTGGCTTTTTGTCGCCTAAACTTCAGAGCCAGTCGAGCGGATAAATTAGGATTAGTGGAACGATCAGATATTAAAGTACGAGCGAGTTAAACGGGGTCGTTGCAATATAAAATGAATTGCATTGATAAATTGAGCTCTGCCTTTTTAAATTTTAAACGCTTTATGAGCGCTTGAATCGGCAGGCTCTTTAGAGGCTGCCGAGAGTCACTGCGAAGTTTCAGCCGGTAATGCAAAAAACCTTACTCGTTACGTTGTTTTGCAACGATTCTGTTATAATCAGCTTCAAGTTTTCCATAAAAAAGGCTAGAATCGTCTTTTTCTTTATTTAAATTTAGCTCGCGAAGTGTTAACCTACTTTTTCAAACATATTTCTTCGCCCCGACAATTTCTTTCTTATTCAATTTTTCAAAATCAGCACACTACAATGAACAAAAAAAAAAACTTAACAACCCGGCAAAAGCCAACTCTCCCAGTCGACGACTCACCTGCGTCCATAACGGTGCGAGTCTTGAGGTAAGCGATGGCGAGCCTCATGACACTGGCCTTGTCGAGGTGGGCAGCCTCGCACGGCGGCACCGGAAGCGCCGCCGCGAGTTCCGTGAAGATGTCCGTCTCGCGGCTACGCCGGCAGCGCGCCGCGTCGCGCGACTTCTCCTTGCGCTTCTCGTTGCTCCTGCAAGACCAGAAGGTAAACGAATTAAACGACTGTGACCCCCTTCCGGACGTATTGATTTCTATAATCTTTTCGAGAGAAGTCAGACTCGCTCGACACGCGGAGGGTGCGTGTTCAAAACAGAATAATTGGGAGGATGCATTTGACATTACGCGAAGGTTGCGAAATGTACGCGATGATAAGGGGAAATCGTTTTTTGATCGCGAGGGGCACTGGGTATTAAAAAACGCATTCAACTTTTCTGTTACGTAACGGGCAAATTAAGAGGTCGGTGGTGATAAAGTTTTAGTAGTGCTAAGTGAAAGATTTTATGAAAGTTTAGCATTATTGTCTTACGCATTTGTCTAAAGTATTTGCATTTTATTATTAAATTTAATTATAATGATGGATGGTGCACGTGATTAGAATCTAAGAAAAATTTCTGATTATATCAGCGGATTTCTTGAGAAAGTATTATTAAAAAATGTTATATAAATAAAGTATATATGTAAAGTTGCAGCAGTCATTATTTTTAAGAATTGAAAATTTTTGCTAGCACTGAACGTGCATCAACGGGCACTCTCCCATGTTTGTTAAGATTATTTATCTCATTTTGTTTACTCGAGAATTTTCCTATATATTTCATTTCAGAAAACTCATAAACTTTGGTCGCTTAAGATAAAAGTTGATGATTGCACAAAAGCACCAGTATTTAAGACCGCTTAAAACATAAATTGATAAGTAATTTGACGTAACACCCGACACATTTTTACGTCATTAAAAGCAATTGAAACGTTCCCCATTGCCCGCGAGAGAAAAAAACAGACAAAGTCGAAGCCAATTAGTACTGGCTTAGTATCGCGAACGATCAATCGGGCGTATCGCAATCGACCGATCGCGCACAGCGATGAAAAGTTACGGAGCGAGAAGGCACGCACAAATACTCCTCCAGCATGTCGTCCTCGTCCATGTAATAGCTGCAGAAATTCTGAGCACATGGCAGCACCTGCCAAGACTGAACAGGCTGCTGGGACACGTCGTACAGAGGACAATAGCTCGTCGCCGGACAGGCCGTCCACCTGCTGTCCGTGCAGTAAGCGAAGGCAGCCTCCTCGACCGTCAACGGATGGAAGTAGGGCCCGTTGACTTTGGCCACCGGGGCCTGGTACGGCGGTGGTAGCAACTGCTGCTGCTGAACGTAGTCGCAGCTATTCGCTTGAGGCGCACTGTAACGTTGTGCTTGCGGCTGAGGTTGAGCTTGCGCTTGCTCTGCAAAATTGCAGAAGCTCGCGAGGTCCTCGACGTCGACGGGTCCGGTTCTCTGGCTGCAGCTAGGAAAATTGCCACTGGATCCCGGTGCGTAGTAGCACGAGGCGTAAGCATCTTCCGTCGCGCGCGAACAGTAGAACGATTGCTGGCCAGCGCAGCCAACGGCATCGCGGTGATGACGTTGTTGCTGCTGCTGCTGCTGCTGCTCGTTCATGATCGAAGTCCACCTGGACTTGGCGGATCCCGCGAATACACTAAAAGCTTCGCCGAGAAAGAAAGAGCCGATTCATTTACGATCGATCGATCGAGCTTTCTGATCCTTATCGAGACGTGTAGCGACTCGAGCGATAACGGAGCTGCCGCTCTACCGTCCAAGTTCTTCTTGCAGTCGGTCACCGGTTGAGATGGCGATTTAAGTACGTGATGTAAGTTGGTGCTGCGTGCGATAGTTATTATTATTGTGTAGTTTGAAGAGCGTTGGAGTACGATTTGATAAGTACGAGGAAAAATGTGGGCATTGATCGCCATACCAGCAGCAGGTACATTAAGATAATTATAGTTGTACCATTGTTAAAATTAGTTTGAAGAACTTTTGTAAGCTGGCGCTGCCAGATTTTCATTTTCATTTTCATTTAATAATAAAACCGACTGATTGAAAAATAAAAAATGTTTGCCAATGTGAAGCTTCGACAACTTTGAACAGTAACGTAGGTCCTTTTGTACAACAGAAGACCTTACCTGTTATTAATAATAAAAAATTATCTTTATCATAATTTTCAACAATTAGTATGTGTAGTAAAGGTCAAAATATTTATGGTGTTAAATGAGCTTCTTTTACAACTGGAAAACTGAATAATAATTTCGCATACATTCAATGTGCTACAATTTTACTATTTTTTTTAAGGAGATTGGGTAGCTCCCGCGAGTGGCTCCCCGCTCGCCGCGCGCCACCTTCGTAGTCGCCGAACTCGACGTTTTGTTTACATTTTTGTTTGTTTCTGTGAAACGGGATTGTAAACGATCAAGATCTGGATGCATGTTTGTTCTTTGATTGTTTTTTTATTAAACTGTAGGTTTTTCAACCTTATCTTATCATTATTAACACTTGATTTTAATGACCAAAGACCCAATAACCTCTCTCTCTCGTTAGAGCCCGTGTATAAAAGCACGATTTTAACATCGATTATCTCCAAAACTACGTTGTCAATCGCTCTAAAAATTTTACAGTAATCGTGTTACGTATATACTATTAGGTTGTAGTAGTTTTCAGAAACTTCTTATCATTTTGATTTTACTACCCAACCTCCTTAATCTATTTAAGAGAGGATTTCAAAATGTCATGAATTCATGTATACGAAGATAACGCGTTTTTCAAGCTAAAACACGTTGATATACCGTTTATTTTTCGTTCAACTTGATTATAAGATTTTATTCACATTTAAGCTAATAAAAGATACAAATCAAAAATTATGGGTATTTTTTTGTATTGCAGCATATTTAATGTCAATACTTTTTTAATCGATATATACACCGTATATTATATTGAGAAAAATCAATACTGTTAAGCGTTTTTTGTTCCCTTTTTTATACAACGAATTTCATTATCGATTTTGCAGAAATCCAGATAATAGTGACAAAAAAGTTTAAACTTCTTGTATTAGATATCACTAAATCAAGGTTAGATTAAATTTTTTTAAATATCTTTGTAACTAAACGTATTGAAGAACTATTCGTTTTAATGTTATTCAAAAATCTGCGAAAGAAAATAGAAAATAAACTATTGGTCTGCAATTTTTGAGACTAAAACTAACGTACTCTTTTCGATAATGAATTAAATGTTCTATTTTGTTAACCTTATATCTGTAAACAAAAATCTGTTTCATGCTTCATAAGTCATGTTAATAAAGCGTTTATTGTTTCAGACTTGCAAAGATTCCTTAACGTTACATAATTCACCACTTATTATGGAAATCGATATTTCTATTATCAAAAACATTTTTCATTGTGATCTTACTGCTTTCATCAAACTCGACAAACAGTAATACATTATGCGTCTGTAGTCACAACAAGACAATTTTACAACTATATAAAAGGCTATTCTATGATTATAAACTTGCACAATTCAACGTGAGTAACCGAAAGTAATAATACATTATAATATGATAAGTTGATTAATCTCATTTTTTTATTGAAAACAACATAGTAAAATTGTAATAAATGAATTTCGTATCAACGTTTGAACTTTGAAATTTAAATTTTAATGATTGCATTCATAATTTTAATCAGTTCCTTACTTAAGAATTTATGTACTCCCATTACATATACAAGGTTAATATTATATTATTATATAAATACATTGTGCAAAGCGTAATTAACTTTTTTTTATCGATAATTCTACTATTTTTACAACTACTAACAATACATTAGATTTAAAAGATAGATAAAAAATACACTGGTGAAACGCAATTCAAATATGTTCGTACGCAACAACAACGACAAAATTATCCATTCCACGTATATCCGGTATTATAAAACTAACTACTTGTATACACAATAACCCTACGATGGTATCGCCATTTAATAATTTATATGTAACGGGAATTTATATTTGCATGTGCGTAACAAAACTTGAAAGAAAGTTGCTAATCTTAATAAACCAGTGTTTTGAATAATCAGTTGGGTCGCTCACTTTAGTGATAATAATAAGATAATTTCGTTTTTTGTAATATTTCTTTTTCTCGAAGATGTTGGTCATTCGACTTTGCAGGCTGCGAAAAAAATTACGCGTGAAGTGAATTTAAGTTTTGCTCATCCTGTCTCCCTTTATTTATACAGTAGTAAAAAATATATTTACTAAATCATAAGTTGCTCGTGTGGCTTAAAATTCAAATATTTCTCGACTCAGCTGTAAAAACAATCATAAAATTGCCGTATGATGAAAGTGAGGATTAAATTTTCATCAAGATTAAAATACCTTCACGTCAACTTTTGAAGACTATTCCCAGCATTTAATAACTGTAATTCTTAAACTTTGAAGGATTTGTTTCCCGTGAAATCTCTTTGATATGCGGACCAGGAATAAGAAGAATAAACAAAATCGTAGCTATCTGCGGTCCTCTGAATCACGATGTTGACGCATAAATAATCTGTAGGATTCGGAAGTCAGCGAAAAAATTGGTCACTTTCGTGTTTACCAAGCAAAGGCGATAGCAAATAACTCAAGGGACTCTTTCAAAGTCCGTGAACATCATCCTATACTCCTGCTTCTCTATTGAGATGTTTTGCTAGATTAAAGCCCGCTTGATTTGTTTCTAAATCTTAATCACCGACAAGACACCAAGATATCCGATAAAAATTACAGTAATAACCCACCAAAAAAAAAAAAAAAAAAAAACAGGCAGCATCCGCCCTTTGAAAGTCAACCGCCTCTGAGAAGAACGACCGAGAACGAGGCTTATCAAGCGACACGGGTACGAGTCCTACGTCTCTCTCCGACGGGAAAGAAGCCCCCCGGAGGCATGCTCCGAGCGACTATCTCGGCCAGTGGAAAATTTTTGGCTTTCAGGTCCGCTCGACCGGTAAAGAAGCTCTGCACGCGATTAGGTCGTTGACGCCAGCCGAGAGGCCTGTTTTGGGTTTTCCCCGGAGGGGCGCTGGGAAGGGAGTGTGTTTGCCGTGCTCGTTTTTCATAATGCGTTTGCGTTGGAACGTTGCGCGTATATTTTTCTCGATTAGGTGGCTGTAATAGGTCCGTGTCGATGTCGGTTGCGGTAATTCAGGGGACTAATGGATTTTTTATAGCTTCAATGGAAGGATTGGGGCTTGGTCGTGGGATGGTCTGCATAGAGATTTCGGTGGAGCTTTATTTTTGTGCTGCAAAGCGAAGCACTTTAAGTGGAGGATAAATTGACGCTGAAATTACATTATTATGAAAGCAGCTGTAGCTTTGGGAAAAAAAATTTAAGATAATGTCGGCTTCGTAATTGCTTTTGTTTGCTATAGACTTGTTTCTCACTCGACGTTTGCATATAATTAAGCAATATATGTTGGAAAAAATCGATTGTTTGTAGCTTTGTAAAAACTAAAATTGACGTTCAAAAAAACTTAATTTTCAAAAGCTTTTAACGATTAAATTAATAATCGAACGACGCGAAAAAACCAGTTATAATTTACAAAAAAATTTTTAACAGATACATTTTCAAATTTGCATTTAACGTCATAGTCGTCTGTACTATCAGGAAGCGCAAAGAATAAATATTACGAGATATTGCAGGTATTCAAGGTATTTGCCAAAATTGTTCATCCGCAATTTTCAATTTAAAATTAAAATCAATGAGTCAGCTAGAAAACTAGTCTTTTGATTTTAAAACGATCATTTTCGTTTCTGTTAATGTTACTAATGTGGACCTGGACTTGTTTTTATATGTCGATAAAATTATAATCTACTCAAGAAGTTCTAAAACTTATGTCAGGAAATACAAATTAGATAAAAGGATAACACACTTCTTGCATTCCAATGAAAATTAAATAGAAATAAAACTCGAAAGCCGGTTAGCATTTACATTTTATTTCGCTTTTATTCCGAAATAAGTAATTAATATCTCTTACAGTAATGCCTCTTTATAAAATACAGTTACAAATTTAAATAGCTTAGAAGCTGTGAAATTAAAACGGTCACTATCACAAGAATACTTTTGTATGAATTTGCCTGAAAAAGGATACCGAACTTGATTACTTCCATGATAACAGGATTAGCCACTCCGACTTGAATAAACAATCGAGTAAACATAAGAGATTCATGACACATAAAATTGGATTTTCTTTGAGTGATAAGTTTCATGTTAAAATCGTAATAAATTTAGATGATTTATTTTTTATGATATTTTACTGCTGCGTAACTGATAAAAATTTACTGCATTTATAATTATTTACATTTATATTATCTGTACTTGGATCTAAAATTTTAGGCTTAAAACTACGTTAGAAAATTCTTCTTTAATTTTCATAGATAGATAAAATTTTCTACTATAACTCATCGATTCATTTCATAAGACTCGAACGTATACGTTCACTTCACATAATATATAACCAGCGTATAAAAACCGCATCCAATTGAAAAGATCATCGTGATAAATGAACAACTGTAATAATAATCTTTACGTTGCAGTTGTCCACTTTCAGCCAGCATCTCCCTACAATTGATTTTCAATTCACATTTAACTGGTTCCTTGCTGCTCAATTTCTGTTCTCGGTCGAATTATTATTAAACAGTCAACCAAAAAAAAAAAGAAAAATTCCACCCATATAAAAATGCATTTTTTTAAATCGCCTTATAACTACCTGTCAAACTTATCTCCCCGTCACGTATGCCATAATTATACAGAATACTTAATTTAATGCAGCTCTAAAAATACCGTTGCAGCGCGAAAGCAATTTCGTCATTTACCACGATAAAGCCGCGTGGAAGGAGGAAATCATCGGATAATCCATTGAAATTTTATTCTCCCGCAGCTCGCGCACAATGCGATCATTCTGTGCGAATAAACAGACTGCATAGAATCTTTATACGAAAAATTTGCGTGAAGCGCCGAAGGATAAAGCTGCGTACAGTACAGCGGGTCGAGGACGCGGCCTGGCAGACGTGCCTTTTAAATAAACAGTTCGCCCTCGGGTCATTTCGTCTTTCTCTCTCTCTCTTGATCTTACGCGAGATGCTGTAAAGCTACTTGTAAGGCTATAAAGTACTTGTTCTACGTAGCTGCACATGCCGAGTTAAGAGCGCAAAAAATGCTATCTAGTTATTTCGTCGCTCGTGATTGGAGACTCAATGACGAAATTTGAGCAGGTCAACTTTGTGTAGCAATAGTGTTTTTTACAAAAATCGATTGCCTGTCACGAGGATTTTTTTTAAGCGGCTTATAGTTTCTGTTAGAAAAAAGCCGACGCGCATAATATACGAAAGCATGAAAGGGAAATTTCGCCTAATACAAAAACTAGCAATCAGCAATGTTAATACCTCCTCCTCGACGCGGCGGCAATGATGTTCCAGAAAAATTTTGATTCGCAGAAAATTATTAGCCGCCTTACGAAAGCGATAGTCACGCGATTACACGAGCATCTGCGCACACAGCGCCGCTCGGCTCCGCGTCCGATGAAGAAACCGGCGAGAGCGCGGAGAGCCAGGAAGAAAAAAAGAGAGAGTGGAAAAAATAAACGAGCGCTTTTTCGATAAATTTAGCTGGGGCCTGACCCATTTCGATTTCTGCTGCATGAAGCAGCGGCGACAAAGCAAATTGCGGGCATCGTGCGCGCCACTTCTCGCGCGCGTGTTTTTCGACCTTAGAGAGGAATCGCAGCCGCGCGGCGGACGAGGCTCTTTATCGCGCTGCTGAATCGTCGCCGCCGGCACACATTGTGTCGCGCGAGGCTGATTCGCATGCGCGCGAGGGAAGGGAGGGATGCCCGATGCTGGAAATGCGGACGCGAGCATTTTATGTAAACAGAAAGCGACGCGGAGGAAAAGCGGCGAGCTCGTATTTGCATGTAACTCAATGAGATGCAGGAAGCGGGCAATAATGAGAGATGAGGTTCGAATAACTTTGGGCCGATAGTCGTAATATCTTAATATTCCCGGACTATTTCCGAGGTACGTGGGTATAAAGGAAGAACAACATGAGCCGTTACCGCGATGCCTACTATTTTCTAGTCAAAGATTTTAACGTCGTGCGGGTAATTACCGCGCTAATTAGGAGGCGTAAAGAGGAGAGTCATGCAGGAGTCTAGAATGATTTTATGAAGAGTTTGAATAATCTACAAGGAAGTAGTTAAAACTTTAAATGTTAATAAATCACATCGAGGCATTAGTACAGCGTAAATGCTGGTGTACAGTTAGTCATTTTTCGGAAACAGTTTCACTTCGTTTCGAAACGCAGCCACATTTAGAAGCTCTCGAAAGCTGTCATTTAGAATACATTAATGATATGTAGGTAAGAAAGCGAACGTTCCCGAAGCTCGCGATCGACATTTATTATTTTCCGCTTTTTAATCGAACAAGATTTCGTCCCCGCCGAAAAATTTATCAAGCTTTCTCCCTTTCTTCCCGGAGTGTCCACTTCTCCGAAAAACGTAAGCGGATTTTGACGCGCGCGCGACCTGCACATGTAATCAGCGTCTCGGGATCGTGAAATTGCGCAGATGAATTATGCAATGATGATAGCAGGCGATTTTTTAGCCGCGGCAAGTTCAATGTAAGCCCGACGGAGTCGCAATTACGTTCGCCGCGATCCCTCTTTTTGCCCGCGAGTATCGCTTGTAATCGTTAGGATTCCGCTCGACATTACACATTTATTGCGAGTAAAAATTTCGAATTACGCGATTAAAGCGCCTCTTACGTAAGACTTTTTGTTTATTACATATACACGCTCCGAGGATTTAATTGTTGCTGCTAGCTTTTCATGAATAATAGATGTGGACTAAATTATAATTCCGAAATAAAATCTATCCGAAATATAAGCGTTAGGTTTCGACATAACAGGTGAGTGCCGATAACATCGGAGACTAACGTTTATTGGGAAATGACATACTTGGGACGTCTCTTTCTTTTTCACTGGTCTATCAAAGTCGTAAACAACGTTCAAAATACACGTGCATGGGCTATATAACATCTTTTTAATCTCAACTCTCCAGACGTAAATCATAAAGTCGAAAATAATTTTTTGAAATAAATGCAAAATACGTGTTATTCAAGTTTTAATTGAACCTTGTCGCAGCAGTGACCTCAACAAATTTCTTTCCGAGAAAATAAATAAAAGCTGCCTCGCAGGAGGACCTGGTATAAACGCTATCCCCGAAAATATCGAAAATCGCCCCACTAATAATACCGTCGACGACTAACTTCGCAAGCTTTCTACCCTCGTCACTCGGCATCCCGAGTCGCTCGCCGCGCTGCATCGGGGGGAAAGTCCCGCGGTCGTCGGATTCCGCGCGCAAATCACGAGGCGCCCGGTTTCCTCCCGGCGTCTCGTGGTTTTCGCCGGCACTCGCGCCCGCGTCGCTCGGCATAAATCCAAAAGAGCCGCGCGCGATCCGCCTCGTGACGCACTGCTCTCTCGACCACGTGCCAATGACCTCCCCCCCGCGCGCGCTATCAAGTCCCAGACGCCGCGCGGCTCCGACATTCTGCGACAGAGCTTTCTGGCGAATTTTGGCGCGTGCCGAGTTCAAGAGGCGCTCGCGGCGGAGTCGGGGTGAAAAGCGCACTTTTTACGGAGGCGCGCGAAAAATTGGGGACAGGCCAGCTGCTTGTTCTGGATTACGTAATTGGCCGCGTGCTTGGGCGTTATTTGCCCGAACCTACATGATTTTAGGCATTCTGTTCTTTGGGACAGTGTTTTTAATTTGTTTTCCATTTGCCCGGCACAAGAGTAAATTATTTCAGACGATAACCTCAATAATACATTAAATTTAGCGGCCGGGTATTATGTAAGATATTCTGTTATTTTCGATCAAATTTAAGCTCGAAATTTTCCTGGACTTTCGAGATATTGATCCAGTTTTACTGTTTTCGGTTTAAATGTGATATTATTGTTTTGCAGCTTCATTCATCTTTATGGTTGTTATTCCAGCGTCGGAAAGAGAAAAAAAACCAACGCAAACAATTACGTAAAAGTGTGCTTTCAATATAGTTATCGCTGGTAGCTTTGCAAAATGCGCTACTTTGTGTATTCATTTTCCTTTTCAGATTGATTTGTTTATTCGTCTGTCTCTAATCCAAACTTTAAACTCGATAGAGAACGCAAAAGCTACAGTATTAAATTTCTAATCGATGCCTCTTTATCGATTATTATCTTTAAACGCTTATAATTAAAACCTTCCTTAAGACATTCTTTTGCATTTATTCTGTTTTTGTTCCCCCTTCTTCGCTCGTTTTCTCACGACCTTGTTGCTTATATTCCGCAATACTGATTCATCTTACCGACGATTTACCTTGATTCTTATATGCTGAGAAATTACATCGCGCAAAGTTCAAGCCGGTGCTGAAGATCTCGATATCGAAAGTCAAGAACACCAAAAAAAGGAATAAGACACTTTTGCCGACGCGTGCCGTTCCCGAGAAACGGCACGTGTCGCTTTTAAAATAAAGGAGTCCAGCCTCTCCGAATACATTTATTACGACCGCATTCTCCATTTTTGTCGACCGAGCCATTTAAATTTAGCATTTCGAAAAATTCTAAGCAAAATAAAGCAACAACGAGGAAACGGCGACAATAAACGTGCTTCTAAAAATAAAGCAACCCGACAGAAAAACACTTCTAAATTATCTAATACGGCATTACGATATCGGCGTACAGACTACGTATTCTCTTTAATCTCGCGCAGACATGAACGTATTTACGCGCATTTTTGCTCTGCCCGCCGCCGCCGGCGCGCGGGGAGACCTTTCAATAATAAACCGCTATAAAGCCGAGGCAAAAAAACAACAACAATCTCGCATTGTCCTTTCTTATCTACACGAATCGACGCAGGACGAAACTTTGCGGATAGAGAAAAGGCTTGGAACGGAGTGCGTCGAAGGATCTTGCGCGCAATGAGAACGAGAGCGAAGGCCACGTGCGCGCGAGATATATACGCTTCTCGACAAACATCGATCCTCGAGAGATGTTTTCGGTGTGTGTTAGGTATCTTTCCGCGTCTGCGTGCGGGTAGATTTCAGCTGAATGGACTCGTCCCTTGAGAATTTTATCTATGAGAGCTTTATTTACTTTTTATACTTACTCTATATACTTCTGACCTTTTTAATTATATATAGATTTTTTTTTATCGGAAACATTCGTTTTGGTAAATGGGATTCGAGGAAGAAAGGTTCAAGGCTTGAACGTAGTTTGGTAAGGATCGATGAATACATTTTCTCAAAGTACATCTCTTGCTTCTTTTAATTGGAACAGATTTTTCATAAATTAAAGTTGTTTTCAGGATTAAAAGGATAATAAAACTGACGTTTTAAAGTTTTCCTGCAAATATGTTAAGCGTTCCAATAATTAAATGCAAAACTACAAATAACAACAGAAATTATGATTCTTGCTATTAAAATTTTTCTTTAATTAAACCGACTTACTTTTTAATTTAAATAAAAAGTTAATGATACATTACAAGTTATACAAATTTTGTAAACAAACACTAAATTTAAAAAAAAAACGCCATTATTGATTTTCAAACCTGACAAAGGAACGGGACAAATTTCTTGGAAATAAATGAGCCATTGAATCTAACATACGACCCAAAGCAGGTAGTAAAATATTGTCACAAAGTTGAGATCCTTTAAAAGATGAACAAGGGGCGAGTCTCGGGACGCAACAAAAACTCGAAGAAGCACAAACGGCAGTCGTGAGAATGAGAGAAAACGAAGGAGGAAAGAAAGTCGAGGAATCATAACCAATCGGCTTCGTGGTAGAGAAGTAAAAGTAAATCTAACAGATACAGCTTCTATTTGCAGCGCGTAAAAATAAAACTAAATAGCGTTAGGGACGAATTTAATTCCGAGAAACGGCGATAAGTCGTGCGGGCGATATTGTCCAATAAATAAACTTTAATGGCTTATTCGTACAAAGTTGAATGCGAGCTGCTTGTTCGTTGACCTCGTTTCATAATTATTGGCCAATCCCGCTGCATTTAACGCCAGAAAATCGGCTGGCTGCCGACTGTTTTTTTCTTTTGCATTAGCATAAGGCGAGCACAGGGTAACCCGCTTCGGGAGTTAATTGCATGTAAATATTACAATGAAATTATATTGTATTCGACGACTAATTGAAGCTTCGCTCGATAACTACGGGTAATCGACGATTTTGCGAGAGGCTTGCAAGAAGGCGGACAATCAACAGTCAGAGTTGTTTATCCAGAAAGTTTCAATTGACAATCATTTTACGTATTATAAAAAGTGTTTTAAATTTTCACTTATTGTTTCTTTAATTTTCTGACAATTTTAGGCGATAAGTGAATTGCGGTCTGTAAACTTCATGCTTTTTCCTGGAGCAGTGATGAAGTACATTGCGTGTTGGATAAACTTCGAAAGAACATGTCGCGATTAATAAACTTATACGAAAAATTTCTTTAATTAAATGGAGTAATCAATTATTTAATTAAAAAAGTTGTCATTAATGCAGCCTAAATCGTAGGTACAAAAAAATAATGAAAATTTTTAAAAGTATCTAAAGATTTTGTGCACTCATTTTTTTATTAACGAAATGACTTTTTAATTTGACTAATTGATCGATTGACTTCTTATCAAAATCACAATACATTTAACAATGTATTAGCAGATTTATTATTTTACGTTTATGCTTATAAAATTAGCCTGCATTTCCTGATTTTTCTTTGTGTGAGAAATCGGTCTTTCAAAAACGTTTTAAAACGAAACACCGGGCAGTATATGGAACATATGTTGTTCAATAAATAACAAAAATTAAGAAAATAATAAAAAATTATTAAGGAATTTAAATTTATACTTAAAGTAAAAATGACGATGGCACATTTTTACATTTAGAATCTTTGTAAAAAATAGCAGCTCTAGATAAACTACTTCTTCTTTAAACCTTGGAATTCGTTACTTAAAATTTGTTATTCATTTAAGATTGGCATTGTAATTAGTAGCAAATATTTACAAAACAGTTGTTACATTAACAATAACAGCGCTTTAAAATGACAATGAACTCTTTCAATATTTAAAAATTAGGAATATTTGTCATAATACATATATTGTTTAAATTATCTGTTTAAAGTGTTATTATTAAGACAAAAAGACAATTACTTCACAATTAAGTTAATTGCTATGAAAGTAATTGTTTTTATAAGCATTTAGTAATTGCTTTTAAATGGCACAACTTGGCCGATAGAATATAAAATATTTATATAAAATAATACGAAATATTTATTTTATTTTAGAGTTGATAAAATAGTGCCTTGTAAAATACGTAATGCATGAATGCGAAATCAAAACCGACTGTCGTTTGGGCGATTTTATTTGAGATATGAAAAAGACGATTCAAAAAGCAGATATAATTTTTATTCTTAAAATAATGTACTTTAGACACTAACAATTTAATAATTTACAATGTTCAATTTAAGTTTTTTGAATTAAAGAACTAGTGAAAGAATGATGAGATACATCAAAATTAAACGTCGTGCTTTCGTAAATTGACGTTCCTTATACGTATTTAAAGCAATTGAGTAAGAAGTGTTTTAGAATTAAAAAAGTGTTACGAATTTCGACTCTTTAAGAAGATAATTATTATATGTCCATTCACAAAGCCATCATAAAATCAAAACTAAAAATAAAATATCAAATCGAATAAAATGTTCAAAAACCCTCTCTAGAAAATACACCGTGATCGCGCAATATCAATTTCGCTCATCAAGGCTAAATTTTCGAGCCACAGCCTGATGATCTCTCAAACATTCCAGGAATCCTATAAACCAAATCGCCAATTAAACAACATAATCCGTTAATTTCGTGCAAGCTACCGAAAAAATCGATGCTTAAATACCAAGCATGCTTGTCCGCGAACGGGAAGAGCAGCATTGCCACGATATCAAGAGAAACTCGGAGAAAGCGCCGAGAGAACAAGAGAGAGAGAGAGAGAGAGAGGGACATTTCCAGCCGTCCGTATGTCGACTCTTGCCTTTGAGAGCAAATGTTCTTGTAACAATTCGCGAGATATGCGATATTGCATCACCTTGCACGCTGCTCGCCGACAAATTTCATGTTCTACGTAATAATTAAATAAATCCCTTACGACCAGACGCACGATTTTTTTTCCCCTTAAAAGCGCCCTCTCCATCGACCGGAGAATCCCGTTACTCGCACATGCTTGGGGATGGGGTAAACAAAGCTGGGGGTATTGGGCTGCGTTGCGCAGCTCACTATACCGAACAGTTCACGAGGGCATTTAAATTTAGAGAGTAGCTGCTCGATCGATCAATTAAAAGTTCAAGATCCTCACCTCCGTTTCTCCTTCATGACTGTAGATCCAGAGTGGCTAGCTCCTTGCCTATTCCTCTAGTCCTCTCGATGAAAGCAACACGGTGGGTGCAGCTTCCGTTCAGCCTCGGAAGTCGCACAAGTATCACACTGTAATAACCTCGCACGGGTCGCGGCGAAAACAAGGCACACTGTTTTTATATAGAGAAGCGCACTGGCTCTAGAACGTTTTGCAGAGAGCACGCGTTTTACAGCGAGCGTTTGCTTCAGAAAAGTATCGTGTCTATTCCGTTGAGATGGACAAGGCGAACCGCGAGACTCACGAGACTCCTCGTCGATGTCGTCGTCGGTCGCCCCGAAAACTGCTCTCACTCGGAGAGCTGCTACTTGCTCGTACTTACACCGACAGTCTTTTGGATTCGGTATGTGTGCGTGCACGCGCTCTGTCCACAAAGCAGGGCTTGGTGTTTTCTTCTCTTTAGCCTCGGGTCGTCAACTCTCTCGGACGCACAGCTATACGTAAGAGAGAGAGGCCTTCCTACTTGTTCTTCTTCTTTTGTCTACTCGTCACTGATGATCGGTGCTTATCACGAAGACGCTGGCTATTGTTGCTGCTGTCATCGGCAGCGAGTGGCGCGAACGCATTGCTGATCGCTCTGATGACGACGATGATATTGTATGTAGCAGAAAACGCGAACACCGCGCTCTTGTCGTAGCTTAACGCGCGGACAAAACGCACACTAGACTTCGCTGCTAAAACTTATACTGCGCCGCCGCAACACTAACAGAAAACTGAGAAGTGAATGCTGCGCAGCTTTGGATACTTCGTCATTCCACCACACGCGTCGCCTTCTGCTTTGCTTTCAACGGCAAAAGGCTCTCTGAGATTTTCAGATGCCAAAAGCATACCTGTCTAGTGGACGAGGGCACTCTGTAAACTGACCGTAGGAAATAATAGTAGGGTCGATTTAGGGTGAACTTATGAAATTCTGACCTGCTTCAAAAATTGTTCGGGACATTCTTATGGTTATCTGCTGCTGGTCATTGGAATGAAGAGAGATATAGACTGCTAACTGACGTCAGTGGATCGATGACGTAGTCATTTGGGTCAGGCATTTATGTTTAGCTAAGTAAGGCCTACTACGTGAATCAGTCAGACTAGTCGAAACAACTCGAAGGTGTATTACGCCTTCTTAAAAGACTGGGTGGTGACATCTATTATCAAACTAGAAAATTTTCTTGTAGTCTGTAAAGAAGATAAGATGACGTCATGAGTCATGACGAATGACGATGACCCATGACAATGGCGCCAATTTCAAATGTTTAAAACACTGCCTTTAACTGAATATTTAAGTTCGGCATTTTTCTCTTTTCTATTTACTTTGAATTTTAATTAAATAAAGCTAAATTGTTTTATTGTAATCTACGACAAAAAAAAACAATGTCTAATTTTGTCATTTATTATAATTTTCTTTAGAAATATAAACTCTCAGTAAGTAAAATTGAACTCCTGAAATCGGTAAATCAGATACTGATCGTTTGCACACTATCTCTTCTTTCCTTTTCTGTTCAATCTTCTGTTGGGCCTGTGCAAGAATAAAACATTGAAAGTAGATGTAAAAATATTAAATTTAAAAAAATTATTAATTAACCATTAATTAATTACCCCATTTAAAATTTTTTTCTTTAAATCTGTTTGAAATACCAAAATTTACGAGGTTTTTAAATTTATCAGTTTAATACTTTAAACGAGCTTTACTTTGATCAATCATTTTTTTATACATTTTTCATTTCCAGCATTAAAGTTTATATAGTAGCTCGGGCAACATCGGAAACGAGAATACGATTTCAATTTTGCGTATTTGTGTAACTCAGCTGTACAGCAATACGCACGTTTTTCTTCGCCATTCTGGATTTTTGATCGAATCTGATTCGACTCGGACAGTCAGTCAGCTTGCGAGGTTGCGAGTCGGGCTCTAAAGGGAAATAGAGCGCTGCCTAAAGGGAGATCTCAAAGTACCGGTCGAGCAACGGACAGTTCAGAGTTCACCGGCAAAAATTAAAGATTAATTGAAGTTGGACTTTGGAGATTCGTACATGCAGATAGTTTAGGAATTTGGCTGTAAGAGGCAGCAGCTTATGGTTGTAATTTGAAACCCTTCCCGTCCCCTCCATGCAGTGTTTACAAATTCTGCTGCGTTGCCGGTTCCGGCCAACCTTAGTCGTGTAAACCAATTAATACTTTATATTCGCTCCTTCAGTCGGCTTTCAACTTTCTAAAATAATATAGAAGAATAGAAGAAACTTCGTTTTTTTCTTAAAGTTGCACATACGTATTAAACTTTGCAATATCGCAGCAAGTAAGTACTTGAATTGGATGCTTATATAGAAAGTAAATATGTGTTTATTGAAATTAAAGTTGAGCAGCGATAGTTCTTTGTTTGAAAATTCGTAGATTAGTTACACATAAAAACAGTAAATTTAGTTCGTGTATGATGAATCTAGGAAATAGCATTGAAATACACATAAAAATTTATTAAATATTGAATAATAATATATATTTTATTATTTTATTCCATCTTAAAATTTGAATCTTAAATTTATAAAATATTTTCTAACGATTTATTATTGAAAATATATAATTGTTATCAAGACAGATTTTTCTTTAGAATTAAATAAACAAATTATTAAAATATTGATAGGATTGTCATAAACGTTTTATCAGTTAATTTAAAAATGTGTTTTATTACGGTTCGTGAGAATTTGACGATATTTACTATCTTTTAATTTGAATATTCAAGGTCAACAAAACTGTTTATGTATTTATAAGTATTAGTAAAGTTCAAATAAATTTTTAGATTCAAAAAAATCTGTGAAGTAATATTTTGCAATTATGTAAACAAAAAATTAAAATAAATTCTGTATTAATTGTGAAAATGGAGTTTTTTTGAATTTTTAACAAATTTTAAATTAAAAATAAAATGTTTTAGCAAATAAAATGAATTTTGATCCTATTGAAACTTGCCCTTATGATCCGGTGCATCGTATCCTCCGATCTCGAATGCAAACTCACATAACGAAATGTGCTAAAAATCATCCAAATTCCAAAATGAAACAATGTCCGTTTGATGCTCGTCACCTTATAAATGAACTGGAATTCAATGTATGTACATTAAAATATCTATTCATTAAACATTTTTTGAATTATAATATTTAATCTCTTTGCTTTTAGCATCATATTAACACTTGTGAGAAAAGAGAATCTGTAATACACTTTGCTTTAGAAGATAAAGATGACCTTGCACAGAAAGAGAAACTATTACCAATAGAAAATAATCAGATTGTAGATCCAGATGAAAATTGGGATAATGTACGAACTTTTAAGTTTGATAACAGGTTTATGTTCTAGCAAAGCTTTACACAATTTAATAAATATCATAGTTTATTGAACTTAAATTATGATATTCTGTTAACTTAAATGAACTTGATTGAATTTTTAATAAAAATCCTTAAAATAATAAGCCTTTTAATTTAAAAAAAAAATAATAATTTTACTTTAAAATGGATTATTTTTTAAAATTACCTGTATTATTTTAAAATAGTTTAATTTTAGGAACCTGAAGTCAAAAGTTATAATCCAGAAGAGCATATTAAAGAACGTGCAATTTATCGCTCACTAATTTGTGCTCCTAAATCTGAAAGAAAACAATTTCGAAATCAGGAAAGATTAAAACACCAACATTTAGAAAAAATTACTGTGAAGAAATCTCAGGGCGTGAATAAAGCAAAATTATTAAATGATGATCAAGAACAAGTAATTTACGTTTAAATTAAACTTATTATTTGAAACATTACATTATTTTTGCTGCTATAACAATGCACATATTCATTGATTTTAGGAAACAAAACCTCTACGTCGTCCTACAACTGTTTCGAAAATTAATAACTCGATGGCATCTCTGAATGATTCAGCAGCTGCAAATCTGAATGAAACTCTTCAGGTATTTGTATTATCTAACAAAACATAAATTTTTCTAAACTGCAATTTATAATTTATTTATAAGTAATTTACGTTAAAATACATTTATTTTAGGAAACGAAATCTTTATGCCCTACAACATTAAATAATTCAGCAGCTTCAAATCATAGTAGAACTCTTCAGGTATTTCTATTATCTAACAAAGCACAAATTTTACCAACTGTATAATTTGTAATTTATTTACAAGTAATTTACGTTTAAGTTAAAGATATTAAAAAGTTTACGTTATTTTTGCTGCTTTAACAATGCATATATTCATATATTTTAGGAAACGAAAAATTTATGCCCTACAACTTCAAATGATTCAGCAGATGCAAATCATACTGTAACTCTTCAGGTATTTCTATTATCTAACAAAGCACCAATTTTTCCAAACTTATCTTATAACTTATAACTTTACGTTGAAATTAAAAATATTATTAAAAATTATTTTACATTATTGTTGCTGCTTTAACAATATATATATTCATTCATTTTAGGAACCAAAACCTCTACGCCGTCCTAAAAATCCGTATGCGTCATTAAATAACTCAAAAACATCGTTAAATGATTCAGTAGCTGCAAATCTGAATAAAACTGTTCAGGTATTTCTATTATCTAACAAGGCACTAATTTTTCCAAACTGTATAATTTATAACTTACTTACAAGTAATTTACGCTTTGATTAAGGGGGTTCTATACCCATCGTTGCCATGGTTCTAAATGACCTCTAAAATAGAAATTTAAATTAATAATAGTTTA
>JAWWEM010000044.1:6310260-6345859 GCA_035582935.1 Ormyrus thymus | reverse complement strand
ATCCTTTTTTTTCTTCTCATATCTCAAGTTACGATACAGAATAGTAATTTTTACTCCTTTTTTTCTCTCAGTGTAGCTTTTAGCTAATACTTTTTTCTGAGTAATTTTATGTAATAAGTTGAAAAATAATTATAAGGGATAAGATTCTTATCTTTTAGAGATCATCGACAAACTAGAAATCAGATTGTAGATCCCTTTAAAACTCTCTTATTAGAAGAAACTGTTATTTCACGGTAACTAATTTTTATAATTGCTCGCAATAGCAGTACTGCTATATTATTTTAAAATAAATTCAATACGTTGGGAAATCTTTCGGAAGAAATCTAAAAGATTTAACTGTAACAATTAGCACTGTTGGCGTAAGGGAAAGTAAACCTCGACCCTTTGAAGGGAAACATTTTACGACATCACGTATCAATCCTTATAACAATGCCCTGCTGTAAAAGTACTACTTAGACATATCTCTCGTCCTTTCCTAATAGCGCTTTTAAAGTGGCATAACACTTTCATACTAATAGCAGTGCAAACATTTAGATTCGCAGGCTGATAATTTTAAAAATTTTTGAATTTTTTCATAATTACCCTCTGAATACTTATTAATTTTGTTTAATCTTGAAATTGAGTTTTTCCATGGTTTTTCGTTCTGAATGCTAAAATTTATCTGAAAAGAGAATGCAGCGTTTTCCTTGTTTTCGTTCTGCGAGCAATTTTTTTTACTCTCAGCTCGTCAATGAATGTAAATCAAAATTTATATATCCTGCGGCAGACCGAAGAACAGATAGTCTTTGACATTCTAGTCGCGGCTCGAATCTGCATGAACAAATAAAAAAGCCGTTAAGAAGAAGCACAAACTCTCCTGGCTAAAACGCGCGAAACATGTGACCGTCTCACATTACGCGACACGTGTCCATCCGTTCGCGCCGAACAACGGTGGTTAAAAATAATAAAAGCCTCGCGGGAAATTCGTCGGGCCCGTCACGCGAAAATGAACTGCAAGGCGAGACCTCGCGCATGCGCGCGGAGCCAAAAAAAGCCTGACGGATAATTAGAAAAGTAGTTAAAATCGACGCTTCCTGCGAAACGTGCTGCGAAAATACTGCCCGCTGGAAAAGTTGCTTCGATTCGGCTTGACTCCGCATGAACTCCACGTGGAAACGGATTGAATCCGGCTGCTGTGTTAGGTATCAAAGCTGGACAGTGGGAGACCGTCCGAATAACTGGACTTGGTAATTAAATGGGATATGATGGTCAGTTTCTGAGGCAGGGGACATTTTTCAGGTATCCTGCTGCTTTTGTTACAATCACTCTAATTTCCAAAAATAACGGTAAGATTTGCAAAAATAACCAAAGAGAAATTTTCATACATAACAGTTTTCTTTATAAATCATTTCATTTTGGCAATTAAAATTTGGGATGACACTTTGACACTCCCATCTAAACCTTGAAAGGCGTCCTGCCGTTTTCCAAATTTGACATGCACGAAAACGCGTGTAAATCATCTGGAACGACCTAAATTGGCTCTTAAGCTCATTACTTATTATCTTGGCGAGAATCGCCAAAAATTTGCAACAATCTCCGCCTACGATAGTCTCGAATCTCTTTTTTCACGGATCACTCGTGAAGGAGAAAAACGAGAGAGTTGCACCTTCCATCGGCAAAAAAAAAGTCCTTCTGTCGTAATCTTCAAAGAAACCGGATTAATATGGATTTTCAGAGTTTCTGCTAAGCATAATCTCATCCCCAACCTTGCGGAACCGCCTCGAATATTAGCAATAAAGCAACAGCCTGAAATCCTTATACCTGTTCTCTAAAGCAGCCCATTCCCTCGAGCAGCAGCGAAAATTAAAGGCGCCTCCTGCCCCGTCGTTGCGAGGACAGCCGGAAGCAGCGTCGAGAAACGAGTAAGAACGAATTCGGCTCCGCAATAGTTCTCCGTGTATATAGAAGAGAGGCGTCCCGCATGTCGGCGTATACATTTTCCTTCGCGTCCCGCAGGCCCGGTTCTTCTCTCTTCTCCTCTTTTTTTCCCTCGTTCTGTGTGTGCCGTCGAGCGCGTTCGTTGTCTCTCGCAGAAATTCAATATTCCCAGGCCGAAGCTGACAAGGCGGCCGGTTACTCGAGCCAGCCCCGGTATAGAAAGATTCCTGTTGTTTCAGGCTGCGCCTTTCACGCACGTGTACACCTACACGCGTGTGTGCCTACTAGGAGAGCCCCCGCTCCCCGAGAGCAGGTACGCAAGGCATTGCGCGACGAGAGGCGGCGACGGCCTCCGAATGGGCAAACATTCGTTAAAACGATCGAGAGCGCAGCTGAGTTCAATAACGAGCCGCTTCTTTTCCCTTTGTCGCCGCCAGCAGCCGACCGGGCATTTTATGTATTCGCGAGCGTCGACGCGAGCGTTTCTTTCAGTTTTTCCGAAGACGCGCGCCGCCCGGAAAAGGCGCGCCCCGCGAGACGAGCGAATGAGATAGTGGCGGAGCAGCTGCGGCGCCGAGCTGCGTATTTTTAGGTTTAATGTATAACCTTTTTCACAGGCGCCGCGACTACTACTCTTTTTCGCCACTTTGATGAGAATCATTCGGCCCGCCTTTTACGAGAGGTAAGTTATTTCGAGGGCTCGCGAGCTCTGAAATTCAATATTGTTAAAAAAAACTCTCGCGGCACGAAGGGCACACTTTATTCGGGGGATAAAGATGCAGCGGTGGGAATAGTACTGTTTTTTTCTTTTTTATAAAGGAAAAATTTCATCAGTTGAAAGCCCTATTATAGACTCTATTTTCACTGTATTAGCATTAAATGCTCGGTTTAGAAATTCCGAAAATTGGCTGAACTAAATTAATTAACCTCGTCGGTATTAAAAATCGACAGAAAACTTTATATTTTCCAGATACTATAAATACTCGGCTAAGAGGAATACAAGAATTATATGCATACTTTAAAAATAAAGCTCGAATAACTCACTTTACGGCCGTCAATCAAGCTCTTTTCTTTAATGCCCGTTAATTAGTCCGAGGGAAAAAAATAGCTCGAGTGGGTGACGCGAAAGGAGAGAGCGCCGGCTGTCTATTCCGCGGCACAATGGACAGACGGAATATTTTCGAAATGCGCTAATAAACATTAAATCGCGATCGCGCGAGGCGAGATTCCCCGAATAAAAAGAATTCATTAATGAAGCGAGGCGCGCGCATTGCTTAGCGCCTCGGCACACGGACGCGAATACCTGGACTGGGGGGGAGCCTCGGGGGAGCGCGTGTGCGTGCCGCGTACGTGCGCGGTATTGAGCTTCGGCCCCGGAATAGAAAGAGATATTTCCATATACCCCATTTAAATTTACAATCCATACACGCAAAGTCGCGGATTCGATTTTGAAACTCGCTGAAAAGACTCGTATAACGTATATACGTGCATTCATTGAATATTTTTTTTTTCTCCTTATTCTTCGCCGTGTCTCTCTTTCTCTTTGTTCCCCCGAACAATTTACAAAACACTAGTCGGAGCGCATAATACGCGTAGCCGCAAGCCTTTATTACAGGGAACAGAAGAGGTAAAGAGCAGCGCGCGGTGTTTCTTTTTTTTCAGGAAATATAAAAATATATATCGAATGCCACTGATGTATTCTGACTTCGGACTCGAGTGGCGTATATGCTAATGTACAATTAACTTTGAAAATCGCTCTCGTATTATTTTTATGCTAATGGCCGAGAGAGACTTTTCAATCAATTTCGTAAGTTATTCAAAGTGAGCGTTTGATTATTATTAAACACGTGTGGGCTGGAGCGAAAAAATCTTTCTTTCGTTACTTCTTTTTCGTTAGGTCATCCAAAGACATCCAAAGCAGGTCAAGACTACAATACGAGTATTCCTACGCAGATCATCTTTTATTTTTCAAAACAACTCTGTTTAAAAAAAAAAGAAAAAAAACGAGGCCTACTACTTGCAGCTCGAGTTTGTTGTATAACGTTTACTTTGAACAAAAAAAAGGGTAAAAAATCGCGATGACGGCTAAAAAAAGGACAAGACGTAATCTGAAACTTTGGAAATTGCGCAAAGATTCCCAGCGCTTATTGCCGGAAACTTCAGGGGAACTTAAGCCTTTCCCGTAAAATTAGCAAATTAAAAATACTCTCCCCGCGCAAGGCTCGATTATCCGAGCCTCCCACTTTTCGCGGGCAATCAACGCAGCACTGCTTCCCGTTAAATTCATTCGCTCGCAGCTGCGTACAACCTCTCGGGTCCCTGGCCGAGCGCGGGCTCTTTTTTCTTTTTTTTAACCTCGAGCGCTTTTCCCACGCACAGCGAAATTTCCTAGGGAGAGAGACGACTTGCAGTAGCAATAAAGCTTGATTTAAGGAACGCAAAATTTCTCGAGATCGAGCCGCTATTAAGCCCGAGATATTCCTCTCCCGACCCTGACTTTTCCATTCTTCTGTTCTCCTCCACGGCGCCTTTTTTCAGGCTCGCCTCTCTCGCAGCGACTTTTGCCAACCGGTAATAAACCTTTCTTTATTATTCTATAATCTCGCACGCGGAGAGAGAAGTCCCACTGCCTCTCTCGGCCGTAATGCAAAATCCGACGTTGAAGAAGCTCCTCTCTCTCTCTCGGGGCCGCCTACAGGTACCGCAATAAATTTCTTCGCTTTTTGCCATCGGAGTACTCGATGGGCTACCTATCTATGCGGAGCCCCTCTGTATTCACTCTTTCTTCGACGTTCTAGCTGGCTTACTGGGGTGATTCAACAATGAAAACTTTCCAAATATATATATTGTAGCCGCCGGGAGTGTATAGTTTTTTCGGGGGCCTTTATGCCGTATATAATAGAGAAATCAGGTAAAAAAGACCTGGCGAAAAAAAGCATTCCAGATGACTTTGAAATTCCTTCGAAGCTGCTTTTCAAAGCAGATGTCTCCGAGATAACAAAACGTTGTAAAGATAAATTTATGAAATTCGCCGATCGGCTAAAAATCACCGAGAACGCTTGAATAAATGATCGTCTCTGTTTATACATCCGAAGCAGTTATTTCATTAATCTCATTCAATTCGCCTCTCCATGCAGATGCGGGGCCGTTAAAAATAATAACGTTACAGTAAATTCCACTCTCTGTCTCTCTCTCTCTCTCTCTCTCTCTCTCGCGCGCAGATTAAGCATTTCCCGGGGCCGTCCTCCCGATATATAAACGCTAATATATATTCAAAAATCGTATAACGCCCGGCGCGCGATTTCCTTCATTTATTCCCGATCCGTCATAAATTTTTCAGAAAATTATTTCCAGCCATCAATCAGCATTTCCTGCTTATCTCGCCGTCCTGCCCCGGCCATCCTTCATCGTCGGGGGCCGGTATACTTTTCCTTTTTAAAAACCTCGATATACACGCGGCTCTCCCCGGCAGCTTTCAGGGTCTTCCAACTCAGCAGAGCGAGAACCGTGCGAGAGTCGAGAAAAGCCAAACGAAATTGCGGCTTCTTCTCGTCGCCTTTTTTTCTCTCTCTCTCTCTCCGGTCCGGGGCCCTGTAAAGAGAAAGACGAGCCGCCGCGATATATCGACGACGAGCCGAGTGTATGGATAGAACACGATACTTTACTATGGCCGAGGAGCGCACGTTTCGATCATGGCCGAGGAAAAAGGAGAACGCACGCGTGTGCGACGTGTGTGTGTGTGTGCGGCGGTGGAAGATCGGCCCGAGTTTCACGGAGGCGGGAAACTCTACCTATAAAGAGTCTTGCCGAGCGACGATCAATGGGGGCGAGACTCTCCGCGCTCCGAGAATTGTAAATTACATGCCTGTGTTATTGACAGACTCGCGCCCGTGTGAAATGGATTTTTCGGAGAAGAGGAAATGGGCGCGCTGGCAGCTTCGTTTAATATTTGCTCGTTTTTTTTTTTGTTTCGGGGTAAAGCCACTTTGCCCGAGCGGCCCTCGGACTTTGATGAATTTTGGAGGATTTTTTGGCTTTGACAAGCGTTTTCTCTTTGCGCAGTTGCGATAATAATGGACTATTTTTTTTTAATCACTGCAAAGTATATGTATAGTCGTTTTAGCGATGGAATTTTCCCCGCGTTAGCGAGAACGTATTTTCCTAATTTCTTTGCGGGACAATATTGGAAAATAAATGGACAGAACGCCATTAGATTTTATTAAGCCGTTCGCAGATAAAATTTTCGGAAGCAAACAGGTTTTATTAAAAAAACGCATTAAAGAATGAGCATTGGCTAGAAATCGTAGCCGCCGCTTATTTAAAAAAGCCTGTCCTCGTTTTTCCACAAACCCCTTCTCAGGCCGCGGCGTAAAAGACTATAAATCCGAAATTAAAGCGGCAGTGATCTTTTCGCCATCAGCAAGCACAAATTCCAAAATAATAAGCAGCCCGCCGTGCGACGGCTAAAAACAAAAAAAAAAAAAATAAAAAAAGAGGAAAAGATCGGCCAGCTTGGCGCATGTCAGCCGTCGTCTTTTCCCGCTTAAAGCATCGCTCCAACACACCGACAGTTTCGAAAAGCCTCTCCTCGCCGCCGCTGTCCGTCGGCGTTTTAACTACGCACGCAAACTCTAGGCATTCCTCGGCTGTGGAAGCGGCAGCGGCAGCAACAACAACGGGCCTCGTTGTTTCCCCGAGAATTTTTCGGCACGCATCGCTGGGAACGCTTTAGGAGCATTCCTCTCCTCTCGTTTTATATACATCGTGCGAAAAAGAGTAAAAATATCCCGGAGAAAGAGAGAGAGAGAGAGAGAGAGAGAGAGAGAGAGAGGGAGAGAGGAGGTTTTGACGCGGCCCCTGCCTCGGTTCTGCTTCGCCGAGTGTTTGCTTATATCCTAGAGTTTCGCCCGTTTCTTATGTCGCGAGACGAGGGGAATTTTTCATGGGGCCGCTGCAGGTATTCGCCGCTGCGCCGCCGCTGCTCGTATTGAATTCGGTGCGCGGAAAGCTGAAACGCCAGCTCGTTTCGATGTTTATTGCGGAATTTTGGATTAGATGGAAAAGTGTGCGGCTTCGTTGTTTCGAGCAGGGCGCGCGAGCTGTATATACGTGTATGTGCTTCAGCTCTCTTTTTACCGCGGTATGGTGTATGAGCTTTCAATTAACTTTAATGAAAATGGTGTGGAAATTGCGCGGGCTAAGCTTTATTAAATAGAGAGGGAGCTATTCTAAAAATGAAACCGTTTTCATTTGGAAAAGCTTCCGGGTGAAAATTTTTTACTCGTATGTGTAATTGCCGCAGCTGGCCTGCAGTTTTTTTCGCAAAAATTCACGTTTTCGAACCGCCGCAAGCTGCTTCTCTTTGCAATTAATCTCCGGCGGACATGCTTTGAGAGAAAATTCGCAATTATAAATAAATTTCGATGCACAGAGAGAGAGAGAGAGAGAGAGAGAGAGAGAGAGAGAGAGAGAGAGAGAACCTCGGTCAGAAATCTTGACATCTCTCGCTTCGCTTCTAATCTCCTTTCAGTGAGCGAGATGCAGTAGGAATCAATAAACAAGCCACGCTCCTTTCATTTTTCATATCCTTCGAAATATTCAGGTCGGGCGCGGGGAATTGCAAAAAGGCAGCCGCTGCATCGCGAGCGATTCGAATTTCTCGCCGCCCAGCCTATATAGATGCTTATCGATACCACCTCTCCGCTTCTGCGGAAAACAAAATCACCGATAGTACACTGCACCCGCCCCGACTTTTTACCAAACTCGCGCGCGTCTCAATTTTTATCGCCACTCGTCGCCTATCTCCTCCGCGCGACTATTTGACCAAGGAACCGCGCCAACAGCTGCGATATCTCGGCGACGGCGGCGGCGTAAAAACACTCTCGGTATCTGCGCCCGTCGAAAAAGGCCCTGGCGGCAGTCCCTCGGCCGGGCGATTGCCCGCTGTTAAAAAAGGCGCGCGATACGCGCGCAAATAGCCGCTGTCGGATACACGGCTGCGCCGTGTTTGCGTGAGCGCTCGAGCCCGTATCGGGGGACGGGGCGATTAGGGAACAGGCGGTGCTCGCTCGACACTGCCGGCGTGTCGCCCAACTGCCGCCCCGCGCGGGAAACAAGACAGTTAGATCGATTTCTTATTATTATTTCGCCCGTGGAAAATGTCGCGAGCTGGCAGCGTAAAGTTAGCTTCTTATGTACGAGAGAGGATTAAGCGAGGGGAGAGCTTGGGAATTAAATTCAAGCTCGAGACGCTCGGATCCGAGGAATGCGGGGAGAGGCGGCATTTCCGCGAATTCGCGAAAAATCTCAGTTATGATCGTTATAATTCCGCGTTCTTGGCTCGTTTTATTGTTTTGAGGAGGGGGGGCGTAAACATTCGTCGAATGCCGAAAATTGTGCTTTCAAGCGGAAATTTATACAAAACATTCGCGATCGCAGAATTCAGTTGTTGGAAATGCTGATTATAAGAGCAGAATTTAATTACACCGAATTTTCAATGCAACGAATTTATCTTTAATTCGGAATTGATTATAAACGCGCGGTGAAAAAACGGTCCCGCAATATAGTGCTTTGGAACGAGAGACCGACAACAACATGTAATGGCTTGCAAATCGGGGTTAAACTAGTAACTAAATTTCAATGTACGCGACGTATGTAAAATCAGCCCGATAAGTAATTCAATAAAGGAGAAAATGAATTGAAGTCGAAAGGAAATCATTGTGACAAGATAAATTTTAAGCGCAAGATTATATACGACAGAAAATGAAACGAAGCGCGGCGGATACGCGCAGCGACTGTACGGATCCGCTCCGAAGGCCTGGAATATTTTACGCCCGACTGTTAGATCGCAAATTAGCTGAAAAACAGGCAGACCCGCACGATAACGACCTCCGCGCCAAACAAAAACATTGAAATGTCGTAAACGGGCGCGGGGGAAAGAAGAAGCCTACGATATTAGATAATTACAAAGCTCAGGGGCTTATCTCGCCCCGCCCTCGAGAATCTCTAAATTACAATACATCCGGGAAAGAGGCTAAATAAATTGGCTTATATCGCGGCTTTAGGAGCAAAAGTGAAGCTCCGCGTAAGTTCGCATAATAAGCGGATGCGCGGACAATGCGAATAAAGCGAGTCGAGGCTCGGCGAAACGCGAAAATCAATATTCGAGACTGAAGAGCGGGATGAACGGGAGACCGCCTAATAGAACGGCCTTTTATCTAGCAAAATAATAAATCGCTCGGCGCCGATGCCTCCGCTTTTCGAGACTCGCTTCTCCGCGGGCCCCGAAAAGCCCATTAATCCAAATGCAATAGCTCCGCGGCAGACGCACAGACTCGGCGCTGGAAACGAGCGGAGAGGGGCGGGCAATCAATTTCCGCGGCTAGGCGTATCGATTGCGCATCGCATTATCAAATTACGCCGCTTCTCTATCGTATGAAACCGCGGCCACCCGAGAGAGATACGAGGCAACGCGAGCGTCGCGAGAATCTGGGCCTCGCGAAGGGAGATTATACGCCTTGACAAAGGGAAAAAAGCCCGGCGTACCTACGGTATTAAGTGCGCCTCGAGCGAGCCGCGCGCCGCTGCGGGGCTTCCTCGTCCCTCTATGAGGAGTATATGTTTTAGAGCGGCAGCCGTTCCGATGTAAATCAGTTTCAGGGATTTACGCGCATTTTTGCGCGGCTTTTGTCCCTCGCGAGGCCGGGCAGGGGAGTCCAAAGAATTTCCCCGACGAGGGGCTTTGTGTGGGCTGGGGTGGTGACTTTTGGATTTTTGTATCGACGTCCGCGGCTCCGGAAGATTACGCTTACATAAATTACGAGCGCGCCTCGAAGGAACGGGCGCCGAATCGTTTTTATACAGTATACGCGCCGCTTTTTTTGAATTATGTAAGAGCACGGAACTGGCCGGATTTTGAAATGTGCATTTGTTGAGAGCTTTGCGGGAGGTAAAAAAATATATGGCATCGAGCGCGGATGTACGCTATATTTTGTTATCCTCTCGAGATATTTTACATATTTTCGTACTTGGAATAAAACAGAAAGGGATGACAATAAAAAAGTTTCGCTTTTCCGGCTCCCTTGAGTGCACGGACTTTTAAAAATATCGAATATACGGCAAATGTATTTTTATTTTCTTTTTAACTGAATTCTGACCATTTCCTAGAAAGGAGAAGGAAACAAATTTTGTTTTTCGACTAAAGTGAGGGATATACTCCAGATTTTCTGGAAAAATAATCTTTCAAGATAGACTGGATTCATACGAAATCGATATACGGGGAAAAATTTTCTAATATGTATGCAAAAAGTGGCTCTTTCGTCATGACTTGAATGCCTAACATTCTCACCAGTTTAAAGTAGCGAATACTAAAGCATCATTTCTAAAATGTATCGCTGCTAAAATTTATATTTGTTTATAAAATCTTAAACGGGCTAAAGAATATACTTAACGTACATTTCGATTAATCTTCCTTTCATAATTTATTATCGCTAATAAATTAGAATCGCTTCATATACATCTTTCGTGTTATAAAACATTCTGCACTCTTTTAAACGGATGAAGGATGAAAATTTAACGGTCGCTTTCGAAAATAAAGTATACGCTGTACCTTCATGAGAGCGGCTATCAATTTATTCGGGAAAACGCGATTCGTCACAGCCTCGTAATTCCAGCTGTTAAAACAGCTGACCGCACCCACGTCTCCAAAATCAATATATATTTTTTCCATCGCTAATTCCTTAATCCGAGGAAGACCCTGCCTTTACAAAGGGCTTTCAAAAATGCACGAATGGAAGAGCCTCCCTCAACCCTTTTTTTATAACATTGGCAAGTTTTCTACGCTCTTGACGCCTCGTCGGCAGGAATTACCTGCCGTCTGGCGAGGGAATCCCTTTTTCTGCTTTGCACAGGAGGAAACACTAAATTCTGATTTAGCGGCAGTTTGGATATGGATCTGAGGAGGATACTGCGGTGCACTGCTGGATCCAGACGAATTTGCAAAAAGTAGAAAGTCTAACGATGCAGTTTCCCTCACGTATTCATTGTTGTTTCGTGATTTACGATTTTTCCGACTGCTTTGGGAGGGTAGAAGGCGCTACTTTGTAATTCCCCGCAGAAGAGCTCATTTTTACGGTGTAAAATGGCGCCTCTATTGTCAATGATTTTTTTTCTAATATTAAAAACGAAAATCCTGTTTTGCGAATTTCCAGGAATGGGATTTCCATTTTTCAAACTGCGTGGCCCGTGTTTCCTGATCTATGTGCGATCGTATTTCATACGACTTCTATCCGGAAGTGCCATTTTTTTACTACGTTCGGCACATTTATTTAAAATATACGTCGTTTTAAAATGACAGATTCGAAATTAGAGATGCTGAGGTAATTATTATTTGAAATTTCGCAGTCACATTAGGTTGACATTTTTTTATAGTAAAGCGAATATCAAGAGTAAGAGAAGAGAGTAAGTTATACTAATATTAATTCGGTTGATGTATCGTCATAAAAATGCAGAATTTATTCCAGCTTTTTAGCTGGTAAACGAGTTTGCGCAAAAATTACTCACCAACATCAAATATTTACAAATGAATTGAAATAAGAAAGTCTTTGAAATATTTTGACCAAGTAAATTTTTTAGATATTGTAACGATTTTCAGTGGCGCGCAAGAACGCACAAAGGTTTCACATTTTTCGCGTCCAACCGTAACGACCAAAAGTTGACCAGCAATGCCCTTTGTTTCTCCTCTCTTTTTTACAATCCGCGTCATTTTTGCCCAATAAATCTCCCCAAAAATAACAATGTTAACGCGACGTCACTCCTTCGCGGCAGGAAAAAGTTTCTGGCTTTTTTTGTTGATTTTCATTTCCCGCCGCCGTTTCTGCCCGCGCGACCTATTTTTCCCGAATATAGAGCAGGCGGCATTTCAACTGCGCATTGATAATTCCACGCCGCGAACGGCGCGATTGAAATTTCAGTGGAACGCGCTTCTAAATATAAATGTAACATCTATTAAAAACGATCGCTTTCGTTCCCACACTGAAAAATTGAGCACGTCCGAGAGAGCCTCCTCTATTCGTCCTACGTACAAGCGACATACGCTCTCCGGGCAAATCCAACTGCAATTATCTTCGCTTCATTTAACCAAACATTTTCCTCTCTCTCTCTCTCTCTCTCTCTCTCTCTAGTGAAGAGCGGCCGCACAAAGTCATTGAGTTCCCCCCTGCCAGTTCGCGAAACGCTCGCAGACATTCCCCGGCAAAAAGAGAAGAAAGAAAAGCGAGAGAGAGAGAGAGAGAGAGAGAAAGAGAGGCGACCCGGCGGATGTGAAAAAAAGAGAACCTATATGGTAATTACTTCAGTACGTCGCGGCCGCTCGCGCAGCATCCCCCCCATCCGTTCTCCGAGCTCGGCGCACACGTCATTATGCACTTTCCGAGCTCTTGCACTCGGCGAAACGCACAATTCAGAGGCTCTCGGGGATTTTTCGGCAGCCGGCGCCGCGCCGCGCGCTTAAAAGCCCCGACTAGAAGCTTTGAAAGGCACATATCGAGAGACAGAGAGAGAGAAAGAGAGAGAGAGAGAGAGAGAACAGGAGGAGGGCGTCAGGCCTTGGGCTGAGAAAATCTTAATAAAATCTCTTGGCTTTTGTGCTGCAGCAGCGACGGCAGGTATATACCCGGGGCGCAGTCTGGCGCGGCGGCCCTTCGTCGGTGTATAATGTGCGTGCGCCGGTGTGCGTGCCGAATGCCGGCGTCGACGTATATATACAGCCTGCTAGAACAGACGGAGCGAGAGAGAGAGAGAGAGAGAGAGAGAGCGTTGCGGATGGAATTTCAGGCGGTCAGTGCCAGTCCGCCCCCTGAGCCCCTGGACGAGCCTCTCTCTCTCTCTCTCTCTCTGTCTCTCTCTCGCCGAGCGCAGCTGCTCGATAGAGAGAGAGCCGGCTGATAGCGACGGAAACCCGCTGATAATCTTCTCTGTTTTTCGTCCTTTTTATTGCGGGCCTCGCGCGCGCGCGACTCTTGCTGGCTGCTTTTTGCCGCGTTACTTTGCATTTATTTAAATCCCCGGGGGGAGGGAGAATTGGCCGGGGCTTTTTAAAAAGTTGCGAGGCACGAATATTTTTTTGGAGCGTCGCCGAGACGTGAATTTTCGAGAGGAAAATTCAGCCGCCGCCGCCGCCGCCGCGGGGAAGGGATTCTTTAGGCCGACGAGAGACTTGAGAAGCGGGTTTTTGCTCTCCCGAACTATCCGAGTGAATAGTTTCGTTTTTCGAACCGAGAGTTTCTAGTTGGCTTCGCCCGGCTGTGTATATTGTGTCGGCGCAGCGAATTTCGGCTCTTAAAGCGGGGCTTTGTGCGTGTGCATTATTTCATTAGCGTATCGAAACGCCAAAAGCTCCGGATATAATTTTTCAGGATGCGGAGGCTACGATTTATGGGAGGGCACGTAAAACGCTGGCACGGGAGGCAGCCGATCAAAATGTTTTGATTCAAGGCAAAAATCACATTTTAATTATCATTCGAATGTAACTTTTACGCCGCGCGGCCCCTCTCGTGTAAAAGGACGTTGCTTTTAATATTTATGTCACTGATAAAGCAATTCTATGTACTGGAATATGGAAACGTAATTTCCTTGTTTTATTAAATTCGCTTATTGAATCTCATTGTAACGTTTTTCGCTAAAAACCGGGGGCTTTAATTTACGCGCGTGAGTTCAGATGGAATAATATCCACGCGGAGCAAATATTATTTCAGCGTTCGTTTTAAATTAATTAATATGGCAAGGTATGGTTTGTACACATAAGAATCATGCACATATTAATTGTGCACAATTTAGCATAGCCCGATATATCTATATATAATTTTCACCAATGCTAAAGTGTGTACAATTAAAATGTGCAGGATTCTTATGTGTACAAACCACACCTTGCCATTAATATATAAGCACGTCAAAACTCTCCTCGAGAACCCGCGCGATGTAACATTTATTACCTTAATTAATATATTACATTATATAATGTTCAAGCGGAAACATTCCGTTAAAAATATCGTACAAACAATCTTTGAAATATTTCGTCCTGAAAAGGCCGCCTCTCAGACCGTCTCAGACTGCATAACAAAGCTAAACTGAAGCGAGTATTTTTTGTGCAAACATAAAGATGTTCATCAGGGCAGTATTATTCCAAAGCAAAGTACCAAAGAGCAGCCCGAGTATTTCAATACCTGCGCCCTGAAAAGAAGTCATCAGTCGTTCTATGACTCTCAATAATCTCCGCTCGATCAGAGTCGCTCCGGCTATATCAAACTCTCCCACACTCGCAGCCCTCTTTATAAATCATCGGCAACAATAAATCTCGCATCTGCATCGTCGAAAAAGACGTTCCCGCTGCACTTAACAGTCGGGGACACTGTCTGCTCGCGGCTCACGCACGATACGTGGAAGAGAGAGAGAGAGAGAGAGGCGTACGAAAGAGGAAGAGCGGCAAAGGAAGTCGCTTCTTTCGTGATTTACGTCCCGAGGCAGCTGGTGTGCGTGCATGTTTACGCCGCCGGGACTCGAGTTACACTTGCAGCGGGCGCGGATTTTCCAGTCTCCGAATTTCCGAAATTTCAGCGTCGCGCTTGCGAGGGCTGCGGGAGCGTATCTTTTTTCCGCCGATAAAGGGGATGAAAAAACGCCCCGCGCTCCGAATCCACTTTAAGCGTCCGGCCGGCGCGAGATATGCGTGGCTCGGCGATTTATTATTTTTAGTTTTTGTTGTTTTTTTTTGGTTCAGCGGAGCTTTTTTCTGGGCTTGCCGCGCCGCTACGCAATTCGAGATGATTCAGGCCGCGGCCTCGGGGGAATACTCCGCGATGACTTTTGCGTGAATCAGTTTTTATTGGGCACGGTTAATGACTAACATGAAAGTTTGTTTTTCTGAAATTTCTAGCGGCGCGGCTGGAAATTCTGATGGGGTTTTAGAAACTGGCCTGGAAAATACTGGAATGGATGGCTTTCGCCGTTAACTTTTGCTCACCGAGGACATTTCCTGCCGCGGAGGGTTCGTTAGTTTCCGAACAGTAAAGAAGTGCGCGGCTTAGAATAATTATGGAGATCGGAGTTTTTTTCCAAAAGAAGAAAAAAAAAATCTCGATTCATTTTCTACGGCAAGAAATCTTTTGCGAAAGAATATTTATGCTTTTAAATGATATATACGAAAATAGCTTAGAATATCTTCGAAATAGAATCCCGGCCTTCGCGGCGTATATTTCAAGTCAGTACCGCAATAATTCAATATTATACGTAGGAGACGGAGAGTTTTATAAAGCTCGCCTCGGCGCGCAAATACCCGCGCTCGTGCATGAAAAGCAATACATTCATTCATGAAATTTCAATGGCCATTGGTATTCTAAGAGAAAGTCCCGGGCGAACTCGCACAATTAAAAGCGGGTCTCGGCGCGCGGGGCTTTCTAAAAATCGCGCTCCCGGCGTCGTCCCCCCGGAGTCTCTAAGCAATATAATTGCTTCCTCGCTGAGCGCATCTAAACCGAATCCGGCCGGCAACAATCGCTGTCGGCTTAAGCGCCGCAGCCTTGGGAGAGTCGAGGTCGAAAGCTCTCTCTCTCTCTCTGTCTCTCCCTTCCTGTCAGTGCGTCCATTGAAAAGCCCCGGCGCGATAAGGTTCGTTCCCCGAAAGGAGGCTATTTTTTTATTACGCGCTCGATAATTTTCGAGAGGGGGGCGAGAGCCGCTTTGCGTGTCTCGGATGTCTCGGATGACTGTCTCCTCTATGTGTGCACGCGGGGCTAGACCACCGTCGCGCGCCGTGTACTCCCGGAGAGAGAGAGAGAGAGAGCCCTTCTCTCTCCCTCTGTCTCTCTCTTCCTCTGCGGCTGCGGGAACGGGGGGGAGGGGGACGACCTCCCAGGCCCGGATTCCGCGATATCGTCACCCCGCGGGTCTGTCTGTCCTTATCTGCCGCTGGCGCTGCTCTGTCTATATGGGGAAGGCTCTTCGTTTGCTCTATCGGCTACTTTCGGAGCAAGTGGCCTTTCGTTAGAGGATGTCCTGCCTGATCGGGACAGGCTTTGATCGACGCGGCTATTTTCTTTATTGTTCCGCCGCGTCGTTCGTCCTCCCGAGAGCTCTCGCAGTTTGCCCATCCAGCTAGATGGATAAGCCTTTGTGCGAGCCCGCAGAGAATTCGAGCGACGAGGGAGGGAGAGCCTTTTTCTGAGCTACATAATTAATGGAAGTTTTAATCTCGTTAGCAATGCTTCGCCTTGAATGCAAGTATTTTGACGTATGGAAGTTGGACCTTTTTTTATGTACGAGCTGGTCTCCTGCTTTGGTGAGATCCGAAGGAATATTGAGAGATGAAGAAACGAATAGAGGTTGGAAAGTTTGAGTGGGTTTTTTAAAGCGCTGTATTGTTTTCGGCGTAGTACGTATAGTTTCATAATTTATTTTTGAATCAATAAACGTCAACTGAAATATTCCAGCCGATGGATTTTGATAGAAAGCTGATGATAGACACTTTTATTTCTTTTCTTTTAAAAAATATGAAAGAAGCTTTCCAAGGAATGTATCGGTCGTTATTAGGCAATCAAGTTTCTACTCCTGCTTATTTAACCATCAGCCGACTTTATAAATTTTTCAAGACTGTTCTGATGAAAAACGGCCTCGGCAATAATTAAAGTGATAATCGAGCCTCGAGCCGGACTCGCAGCCACCACATCCTGCATTCCACGTAATAGTTTAGCTTTAAAAGTCTCGCTAGTTCTAAAATAATGCATCAAATTAATCCCGCAAAAAGAACGACACATTCATCGAGTTAATTAAAGGATACATAATAGCGCTTTCACAAAGGCGCCTTTTATCGATTAACAATTTTTCCCGAAGCTTTATTATATTTCTCCTAAATAATTCCGCGCTTAATTTAACGATACATTATAATCCCCAAGGCACAAAACATCGCGGAAAATATCCGTTGTTGCGTAGAGCCGGGTAATTAGCTTTTAATTGCAAGCGCGCGGCCCTCTCTCTCTCTCTCTCTCTCTCTTTTCGCTCTCTTAAATTAATTAGCATTTTCAAACGCATGCAATTCACGCCAAGAAAGGCCCGCCGCTTGCCGAGCAGCGCTTAAGAGGTCAGGAAGACGGCCGCGGCTCGGGCTTGAAAAAATACATGACTAAGCAATTCGCACGCCGAGATAGACGTTACCTTCGTTAATAACTTAAATCGGCTCTGGTCAGGGTATATGTACTCTTTCCCCCTCTCCGCCCGGCCGCCCGGCTCTCCTTGGAAGGCGCGCAAGCGCGAGCATTGACAGATTTCACGCAACCCATTTAGCTGCGCGCTCTCGCTAAATGCACGACGCCGGTCTAGACGGCTCTCCGTCAGGCCTAAGCGCATTAAAGATTTACTTCTTGCCGATATTTCCTCCGCGATCTCCCTCTCTTTCTGTCGTGCCCGCGAGCGCGCTTATCGCCGAGGTACGCAATAATGATTTTGTAATGCGACGGCGCTCGATAAGGCCAGTTTCGGCTAACGCAAATATTTATCGACGCTCGTCGTCAAGTTTTCTTCCCGGTTATGTTTGTTTCGCCGATACGCGCCTCGATTTTTTAAAAGGTTTTTAATGTACCGCGTGAACTTTCCGTATAACCTGTAATTAATGTAATAAATTCGAACGGAGTAATTATAGTCGGGTCTGCGAGTTCCGCGGCTGTAAATTAGCGGGAACGCATCTAAACGTTTCTATTGACTGGGAATGGAAAAGTTGTATTGTCACGTTACTCTGAAAAGGCATTTTAAATTCTTGCGAGAATCCGAATGAGACGATATTTTATATAATAAATAGTTCCACTCAGCCGACTCTTCTGTTCCGCGAAAAAGTTTCTGCCTTTAAAAAAATTATTCTCACAAGCGTTTCGTTTAAAAGTCCGACGATTTTCAACGGACACACGCAAATGCCGGGCAGAAGCTGAACAATATTTACAAAAGCAACATTGATTTCCAGTTCCCGCTCCGGCGCACAAAGCGCTCGTGCCTAAAACAAACTGAATTTCAGCCAAATCCACCTGGACGAACGAAAAGCCCCCGACGAACGTCGGCCAGCGGGCTTCATTATAAACGGACAAAACAAAGAGGAAGTCACACCCGAATCTCCCCGAGCAAAAAGCGAGTCGAGCGGCGGACGGATCGATCATTTCATCCTTCAGCGCAGATTCGTCGATCCCTCCCCCCCTTCCGCCCCCGCCTCCTTCGCTCTTTAAACAACGATCTCGCCCTTCCAGCCGAGCGCTCATTGATAAAACCTTAATTTCCGTGAGCCCGCAGAAAAAAAGAGTATGCCAAAAAGCATCCAGCCGAGCGAGAGAAGCTATCATAAATCGGGCCGAAGGGCGCCGCCGCAAAAGGTGCAGGCTCCGCTTCTATCTGGGCTCGCGCGGTAGTGGCGTACAGTCCGCTTCCCCGAAACCCGCGGCGTGGGATACTCGAATTTCTTATTACCGCGAGCCGCGGAAATTCCCCCGAGGTTTTTCGCGACAGCTGCCGCAGGCCGATTATTATTTATTACGGCGTAGGCCCCCTTCCTGCCCGGCGCCTTCTGCATCCTTTCCTCGCGTTTCCGTCGATTACTCGCCCCGGCAAATTCGAGCCGCGGCGCTGCCTTTCCTCGCCGCTCGAGCGACGGCTTCGCGGACGATGAAAATTGCCTGCTCGAACGAATTAACGGCTCTCTCGCGGCGAGAGATCGCGCATGCATGCGCGCACGAGAGCCGATGCCGCGCGAGGCTAGGAAATAACTTGTTAATTTCGAGAAAATTTCGGTTCTGCTTTAATCAATTAATAATGGCGGGGAGGGGGGGGGGACGTTAATATCGGCGATTAGTTGTAAATTCAGCCTCCCGCCCGGCGGTTTATTGCTTGATAAGCCTTTTACGCTTTTATGCGCGCGCTCATATGCTCTTTTTTACGGTGAATTTGCATCCCAAAGGTACGCGCGCAATTTATTTGTCACTTTAAGATATGAGACGTGAGTTATATTTCTGATTAACACACCTTGGAAAAAGATACGTATATATACGTAACTGTAAAAGTAGAATATAAAACCGCATATTTCGACACTTCGAATTATGATCCAAATCTAAACGCCGGACGTAATAAAGCCAATTCTTTTATGCTCGACTTTTACAATAGTTTTCTACTAAATTTCAAATCTAAAAGCGGGAGAGGCCGTGATGAGATTTTTTTTTTAGAATTCATTATAAAAGATCCATTATCCATGCAGGGCCGAGAGAAATCACAAGGAGCGGAGACGCCGAGGCGGCGCGAGAATTTCGTGGAAGCAGCCATCTCGTACGTAATTAACGAGCAGTCGTTCGAGGCTGTGCGAACGAATTAGCGCGAATTTCGCGGCAGAATCCCGAATCAGACGCTCTGCTCCGCGCCGCGGAGGAGATTTCACGACGTCGAAATTTCTAGCCCGGAAAAACCAACCCGCTCCTTCATTTTCGTCTCTTGTACGGATAAATTAGGAGACGACAATGCCCCCGTGTTCTCGAACAAAAACCTCATCCCCTCTCGCTTGGCTGCCTGTTTTTATGGCCGCTCGTATAATTATAAAGCAGATTTTAAGGCGATAGCAATCGGCTTACTTTCCCCGAAAGTTTGCTTTTATATGTCGGCAATGCCTATCTTGCGAAAGCAGATTAACGCAGGGCGAAGGTAGGACTAGCAGGCCTGGGAACAAAGAATGGTCGATGAGATAAAAAAGCACCTGGCCATATCGGATTGACTCGAAGAAATTTTCGTACAAACGACTCGCCGGCATAATTGAAATTATATCTGCTTCGATAATGGATGTGGCTCGGTAAAAATTACATTTGGAAAATATTACTTTGGGGGTTTGATGCAAAAATAATTTGTCCGATTCATGGGGTCATTAGAGAGGCAACATCTGGGGTTTCGATGTTATAATGATTACTACAGCCATCTTTTCAAGTCGAATATTTAAACTGTTCGACTGAATGTAGCGCAATTTTTCCTGCAAAAAATGAAATCTCATTTTAGAAATAGTTTCTCAAATATTAAAAGTGTATTATTTTACTTGAAATTTAAACGAGGTAGTTATATGCATTTGATGTAGATTTAAATTCTAATTTAAAATTTTTAAATTTTAAGTAGTTAAACAATTTTAAACAATTATTTACCAGCTCAATTAAATTTTACTCGTTTCACTCAAGATAACAATACTCGAGTCTATAATAACGAGTAAATTTGATTTAAGCGGACTTTGCTCGATCATTTGATAAAGTTTTGACTCAGCAGATGAGATGCATTTTCTCACAATTCCTGCAAATGAAAACGTAAGCGTTTCCAAAAACTCCTATTCTAAATACAGTTTATTGTTTCCTTCAAAGAAGAACGCCGTCAAGTGTACAATTTCAATGTCAACTTTATTAGTGCAATAATCTCGTCGCGCTTTTACAACCTATTTTCAAACCAGCTGAATCAGTTTTATCAACGCTAAAAAAGATCCCCGCGTACCTACGAATTTCCATATTTAATATAGAAGCGGCAAAGTCTGCGAAATCGTTTTCTCAAAATTGTAATAGCACACCAGCCGGCAGTGGCGTCTGTAATTTTCGTAGCAAATCGTCAATAATTTCGAAAGTGTCCTCGTTCGCCAGCAGCTGCAATATATATATATTGCTGGCAAAAGTTTTACAGCAAACATTAAAGATATGCTGGCGATGTAACGGCGGCGTTTACGGCGGCCAGATCGCTATTAGCCTGTTTTAGTGCTGCGAAATTATTCATTTCGTCACGCTGAAAAAAAGTTTCTGCCTTCTATTTAATCGAAACGTCGATGGTTTTGCTAAAAGCTAAATGCTTTTTAAATCGTTGACGATTTTAAACAGCAATTGTATTTATCGTCGTTATTTTCTTTTACAGTTTTTCGAGTTTAGTGCAGGCAGTCATCAAAATAGTCAATATTTTAGGTTCCAATATCCTTATACTAATCTACCTATTCCCTAAATTGACACAGTCGTACTTTCTCAAAATTGATTGTAAGAAGCAAGGACTCAACCTGAAAACAGTAAACAAGTTGTTAAGTACCAAAGTTCCATCGTTTACATACTATACATACAGCCGGGAAAATTCAAGAAAGCAGCCCAATGAATTTTCGTTAATTTAAGAGTCCGTGCAGCCTCGAGGGGACAAAAAGCACGTGTCCGAAGAAAAATGTCGAGCCCAGCCCGCTGCGGCAACTGCACTCGCCCGGCATAACCTGCATCGCAGCCTGTGCACGCAGCCCCATTATGTACGACTTCCCTTTTAAAAGAGAGAGAGAGGCCAGGCCGAGCGGCTGTCGGCGCGTCGCGGCGGCTCGTCCGACAGTGGCCAGAGAGAGCCTTACCCACAGCGGAGCTAAACAGCCGCGCGCCATCGACTAAGGCCCTCTGCTTACCCGCTGCGTCGTCGCCGAAAATTCATTAACGAATTTCGGGGCGTCAGCCGGGAGAGAGGCTCGTTAAGATCCCCCGACTGCGGCGACCGCGGGGAAAAAAAGCAAACGTGTTCGCCCGGAGAGAGAGAGAGAGAGAGAGCGACCGCCTTAGATAAAGAACGCAGCTCGCCGGGGCCTGTATATATAGGATCTCCTAGACCGGGAGAGGGAAAAATACTGTGAAAGTCTTTGTGAATATTCGAGGAAGCACTACAAATGTCAGGCACGTAGATCGCAGCCGAACCCGTGTATGTACAAAGCCTCTTTGAGAAAAGAGCCGAGGGACGATGAGCGAGCGTCGCGCGCTCCTCGCTGCCCGAGGAACGCCAGAATGCGAAAGAAGGACGCGCTTGTGCGAGAGAGCGAGCGGCTTATAAGGACCCGCAGCGAGCGAGAGACGGCGAGGAGAGTAAAAAAATGTCTTTCACGCGCCTTGTAATCCCCGCTTCCGTCCCCGCTCGCGCACCTACCTTTTTACGCCTATGCGCCTGCACGCATGGACCGGACAATAAAGAGCTCTTTCTCGCTCTTTATTAACAAAAGCGATGCGTGGCAGAAAGACGAGGAAGTGACGCGCCGGCCGGCTGCTTGATAACGGCCGCGAATGCTCGAGTAATTAAAAACAGGGCTTAATTGGATTCAGCGGGCGTTATTTTCCACATGCCGTGCGGAGAGCGCGCTTTTCGATCGGGGGGAATTCGTGTCAACGGAACAATACCGGGCTCTGTGCGAGCGCTTTTTCTCCATTTTTTCCTCCTCCTCCTCGGCGGCCAAGTCGCTGTGGAGCAAACAACTTTATTTTTGCGCTCGCAGATAATGTAAATATATATATATATATATATATACCGTTTCTAGCGCGGCTCTCGGATACTTTGACGGTCCTCCAAGGTCGGGCTGGGTTATTTATTAAGGTTTTGTTACACCTGACAATAATCCGAAATGGTTCAGGCACTCCGGCAGATGCGGCGCCCCACACCGTAGATTTCCTCAGGCAGTATAATAATAACCTTCTCTTTGAAAATGTATCTGCAGGATTTCCCTTCATTTGAAAAACGTGCTCTCCTCCACAGTTGCGAGCCTTTTCAAGAGCCGTAAAAGCTCCTAAACTTTCTTAAATAAATATAAGCTCTCACTCGCACTGAACTAAAAAAATTTGCATTATCGATACCGATAAACGGCTCATGGCTCTTGCCACTTTCAGCCCGAGATGCGATAAACAATTATTAATCTCCAAGTTAGACTCGGAATTCGTTTCCGAGTCATCGGTACTATCAAGCCTCGCAGATAAGGCCGTCTGGGCGCACGAACGAAATTCACCATAACCGGCGCTCCCTCTTAATGACGGGTTCATACGAAAAAAGGAGGGTAGATCGCGAAACGGGGATAAAGCCCCAATGTAATTAGCGATGTAATTAAAAAGCGCTTAAAACGCGATTAACGCCGGGGCTCGAGCGCTCGCTTTCAACATCGCGCATACGAGCTCTCTCACCTACGCGCCCGCTCCTCTCTCTCTCTCTCTCTCCCTGCGCGTAGTGTGCGTGACTCTCTCGAGGCGACTTTCGACATATACAGGCGGCCCGTATTTTTATCGGCGAGCTAATTGTTTTTCAAAAATCATCGTCAATCACCGCTGCCTGTGGTTCTCGGATAAACAAAGTCGCGCGCGTTTTTTCCGAGACAGCTCTCGCCTCTTAATAGAATATCGTAAAATTAATTTCACTTCTGCTGATTCACCGCTTAATAACGCAGAATTCCGACCGACCGGCCGGACGGACGCGCACACTCGCGACGATGTCCCGCGCCGAAAAAACCATTCGACAAAAATCCGAGGTGGAAAAGTTTCGCGGAACGCCTGGTCATTCGTCACGGCTCGAATTCAAAGTTTTCGCGTGCGCGAAACTTTCCTCCTTTTTTCCCAGCTCGCGCTGCTTGCAATTACATGCACGCGCACACGCGCCCGCAGACAGACAGCGCGATGATAAAAGACGCGCAGAGTTGCGCAACGGCATTCTTGGGAGACGCGGAAAGATATTGCGCGGCCGCGACGGGAAACTCTGCCCGGTCGCTTTATCCCCGGATGCAGACGTGCCGTTTGGGCCCGGTGAAAATTAGTCGGCCCCGCTTTGCGAAATCGGCGCTGAAAATCTGCGAGCGCGGCTTTTTGTTTAAGCGGCGCGATCGTGCTTCGCTTGACGAGGTTTTTTGTGCAAGCCTGATGTGCATGCGCACGCAAGCCGGATTTTTGTTTGACTTTAGTTTTTGCAGTCGCTAAATAAATCTTGGCTCGGCGCGCCGCTCGAGATGGCAAAAGTGTTGAGTAAATCAAATTTATGGAGGTGTATTTTTGGTTTTAACCCGAGTTAGTTTATTGGATTCACGCGGGACTTCTCCGGAGAGAACTAATATTTTTTCAATGCATCTCTTTAACAATTGAATTAGATTTTAAAATATGCATTCTTAAGTGACTTCTTGAATTGACTTTAATTGAGAGCATCGACGGTAGTCATCATTTATTTATTTATTCTTTGAATTTTTCATTCGCAGAACAAATGCCGTCATAACGTTTTTGGTAATTTTGAAATTTAAAACATTGTTCCAGAAACCCAAGTATTCTTAAATATTCTACAAGGTTAAAGCGCCAACTTGTACTGCTGGTTATTAATTTGACATTAATTTCGTAAAAACCTGCAGTAATTAACGACGGACTACTAATATATATATTGCAGGAAAATTTGATTACAAACACCCGACGTATTCGGGAACATTTCCATGTAAGTAAATGCACGTAAATGCACGCAGCCGTAATTAATGAAAGCCGCGCCGCGACTCCTCCATCGGATAACGAAAAATACGGAAACGCAATTTATTTTCCCAGGTAGGTCCACGCGCGCGCGCGCGCCAATTAAGCATATACGAAAATATCAAATAAATATTTATGCGGGATAAAAATTCGGCGTTTCCGCGCAGCCGTACCGCGCGGGCCGTTTAATTAAACCATACGTCGAGCGAGCGCCGCCGCGCGCGTTATATTTCTCGTTAAAGGAAAATTTAATAGTCCGCATCGGCGCGCACTGACAGCGCGGCCCCGGCCTAATCGCTTCCTCTTCCACCTGCACAATGGCCGTTTTTACGAATGTAAATAACCCGGCGGAGCAGCGCGGGCACTAAAATCCCGGCCTCGGCAGCGTTAAATTATTTAAATTTTCGTCCCGCGGCCCAGTAGGTATACAATCGGTCCGCTTCATGCTTGGAAATCGCGGCGCGCACCTGCCGGCGTTCCTTTTTTTGCTGCCTCTCCCGCCGCTGCTGCTGCTGCTGCTGCTGCCGCTGCTGGCTGCTTCTCCTCCCAGCCGAAATGGATCAATAGGCCGCCGGGACAAAAGGAGGACTTTCAATCGGGAGGAAATAATTAAGGGTCAAAATTTCGCAGCGGCGTAAACAGATTTCGCCGCGAAGAGAAAAGTGTCGCGCGATGCCTGCGCGGGGCGAGCGGCCAAATTGAAATTCTAACCGAGTCCAGTCCGCGACATTCATCACGAGAGAGGAGAGAGGAAAGAAAGCCTGTGCCGGGGGAGGGAGGAAAAAGTTTATATATACGCGAGAGGACCGGCCAGAAAAGTTCCCTCCTGCGTCGCGCCATTGGCAATCAGCGTTCTACAGCCGAGCCTTTTCCATCTTCGAAAGATAAATGAAACGTAACGAGCAACTCCCCCTCCTTCTCCCGCCGCTCTCCGCCTATCTTACTCATTGCTAAGGGTCGACTTCGAACCATATAGTCACGCTCAAAAGTTTAGTCGTCCGAGGTGGTGGGGGCAGTCCGATTATGCTCAAATTTTCGAATTCGACGTGTTTACGAAGCATAAATATTCTGCAAAGCAAGCTGCGTTTGTTATTCGCGCGGTGTCTCGGCTTTTGAATAACGGTTAATTGCAATGTTCAGCAACATAACCTTTTCGGAAAAGGTTGAAATTGCTTAAACACCAAAAAAATATTTCTGCGCTGCTATATAAAAGCGAGTATTTTGCGACACTGAAACGCGTAGTTATAATAGTTTTATGAGTATTTAGTCATTGCAAAGAAGTAGTATCGATACGATACTTACTATAATTGCAGGAATAATCGTATTGCTTCAAGTGCTGTTTACAGATTATGCTTGATGCACATTAATTGTACATATTAAACTAATTACAGATTAAAATAAATTTAAACAGTATAGATAAAAAAGGAAAGAAGGGGAAGTAGAAATTTTTCATTAAATGCTTTATTTTTTTTTAATTACTGTCTTTTTTTTGGCACCTGTCTTTCAGACATATACTAGCAACTGCATATATAAAATATGGGTATGCTATTCGTATTTTAACTGCAGGGTTAATTGCAGTAAATTAACTGGACTCTTATACCTGGTAGAAATTAAAAAAATTAAAATTGTTCAGAAAAGTATTTATAAAATAGGTAGGAAATCTCAGATGATTGAAGAAATATATGAATCGATAGATCGAACATAACTTTGAAACCTTTTTATTGTTCTCAACTATTGTTCTCAACTATTTAATCATATAATCAAAAGCATCCATCAAGTACTATATATAAACCTATAAGAAACTGATAAACCATTTGTAATATTTTAAACTATTTCCACTTTTTTCCCCTTTTCATATTCTTCCAAATCAAAACACCTAAATATATTAAATACTTATAGAAAATTGAATCGACTTCCACAATTGCCATCGAAAAATTTAGGGAACATTTTTATAAAATATTTTCGAAAATTTTAAACGAACAGCTGTGGATTCAAATCTTCGTCTTTGAGGGGCCTTGTTTTGGGAAACAATGTCATCCCGAAGTATGTATAAACCAATGTCCTTAACCGCATAATCCAAAAATCATTTAAATGGTTTATTGCAAAGTAATAAAATATCGATGAGTTTAATATGATTTTCTTCATGCAAATTGAAAACAGATTTCACATAAAATATTTTTCGCTCTTGAGCAGGAAATGGATTTATTTCAGTTTTTTTCGTAAAAAGATACACAGCTTATGTAAAACTGCGTTATTACTATACCGACGGTTTACGTATATTTATAGAATATTTGAATAACAATATCAGAAAATGTCACTGGAAATAGCACTGTTTTTCCTACATATTTAGTATTTTTGATCGTCAAGGTTGATCCAATATTTTTGGTTATATCCGTATATATTCCATCGTGCTCAAAGCAATTTAATATGCATTTTCTTCGGGAAATTTTCTCCCAGATCTTACGTAAAGCGATTTAGGCAAGATTCGAGGCAAAACGTTGTCGCGTTAGCTTGATTATTTCGCAAAGTGATCGAGAAAATCAACAGCTTTTTTTCACCGTCAGTGCCAAACAACTTTTCTTAACAAAAAAACAATTTTTAACAAACATCTATAAAGAAATTGCTAAAAGGTTACGTAGAAATTGACTGAGTAATAAGGAAATCCCCATAATAAAAGTGAAACACAACTTAATTATTCAAAATTTACACAGGTAAGCATACTTAAGACCAATACAATCAAAGATAAATATCACAAAGCAAAGATTGATTAAATTTTAGGCAAGAAAAGGATCTGCTCTTTAAAAGTTCCTCTCTCTCTCTCTTTTATAATCTGTTAAGTAAAAGGTAGTTTTGCCTTTCTACAGATCCCAGAAATATTCAGAATTCAGAGGACCCCAGACATCCGTCCCTGAATTCTCTGCAGGAAGTTTTCTCCAGAAGTGAGAGCGACTGCATCCCCCGGACTGGGGAGCAAGAGAGAGAGAGAGAGAGAGAGAAAGAGAGAGAGGCGGAGAGAGAGAGAGCTTTCATACGACATAGGGCCAATACACGAGAGAGGGCCGGCTTTCGAGGGGGAGAGAAGCGTATATATATGGGCAGCAGGGTACATGCCGGCAACAGTGCTGAGCGTGAAGTAGTGAGCCATCACCGACACACACTGAAATCGACGTCCCTCGCGGGTGCGAGCCTGCTCTCTACTCGCCAAAGGCTGCAGACAGACAAGGAGAGACGTAGCCGAGCCGAGCCGACGACGAGAAGTAGAGGGAGAAGCGGCCAGAGCCGCTGGTTGCTGCCACGGAACCCGGGGACCTCAGTTCTGCCTCGACGCTGGCCGATTCCTTATCGCGCGCGAGCCGACTTCACAGGGACTCCTGCTCACGAGTCCGATTATCCAAAGAGTGCGACCGTTTTGTTTTTCCGAGCCCGGATTTTCACCGAAACCTGGCTCCCCTCGAAACCACGAGCGCCGCTTCGGCCCCTACACGACGCAAGTGCTCCGATCCCAACAATCCAAAAAGTTCGTCAAAGTTACAACGTCAGTTCTAATTAAGTCCACCTGTGAAAATTCAAGCGCAAGATGTGAGAGTGGAATCGAGTATTAATAAGTGTCAGCTCGAGATTTTTGAAAACGGGCGAGAGGGAGAGAGGCGAGGAAGTTTAAAAGTCTCTCCTCGGGTCGACAGCTCGTGCACGCCTGCGCCGCTCGCGCGCGACCGTCCGCGCACAATCCGCCGAGGCAGCAGCAGCTGCGCGACAGCGGGGCACAGTGCGAGGCATAGTGCGCGTGTACCGGAGCTGGCCAGCCGCCTTCCTCCGAAGAAAAAAGTGTCCGGGCAGTAATAGTGTGCACACCCACGGGCCAGAGATACGCCCAGACGGTCCGCCGGCCTCCCCGCGCGCGACACAACCCCTCCGGGCCGCAGCTCGGGACACGACCTGGAGGTAGCTTCGATTCGCCTGCCAGGATGACTCGCGCCGCGTGACAGCCCCGGGGGACGGAGCGGAAGGGACGGAAGGAGTGCGGGGCGGAGAGAATGACAGCCGGGCGGTAGGGAGGATACGTCTCCTCTCCGTTGGCTCCTAAAACGCCCAGATTAGCTCCGGCGCATCGATCGGCGCCGATTACCCTTATGCTTTATCGCTCTCCACGAGGATCCTTCTAAGCAAGACAGCAGCAGCAGCAGCAGAGCAGCAAGATGGCCGCAGCCTGCTACGAGCGCAAGGTAGGCGAGGCCCTGATGCTGTGCGGCAAGCCCCAAGGCCTCGTCCAGGAGTACACAGACATCCGGTCGTCGCGCGACTCCGTGCTCAACGTGATCGCGGCCGCGGCGGCCGCAGCCGTCTCCTCCTCGCCGGTCGGCTGCCTCGCCACCCCCATCCCCAGCGGCTCCGCCGGAACGACGATCCTGCCCCAGCCGACCGCCGCCTACAAGGACTACTCGCAGCCGCTGCACGTCGACTGCAGCGTCGAGTACGAGCTGCCCAGCCAGGCGAAGCCGCCGCCGGGCAACGGCGAGCCGCTGCTCATGATCCACCCCTGCTACTACCGGCGAGCCGAGGCCGAGAGGCGGACCCTCTTCGTCAACAACCTGCCGCCCAGCAGCAGCACCTCCGGCTCCTCGAGCTCCTCGTCCCGGCGCAGCGGCAAGAGCAGCAGGCAGCAGCAGCAGCAGCACGCGCAGGTTCAGCCTCAGCACGCGCAAGCTCAGGTGCAGCAGCAGCAGCAGCAGCCGATTCCCACGCAGCTCTCGGGTCTGATGGTGAACCCGGTGATGCCGGTGGCGGCGGCCGCTCCCGCCAGCCACCAGCAGCAGCAGCAGCCGCAGATGAGCCTCGGCGGCGGCGGGCCGCTCGGCATGCTGCCCTCCCCGTCGCTGGCCTCCATCGACACACACAACGCGCCGGCCGCCGTGGCCGCCGCGGCCGCGGCCACCTACCACGCGGCCCTCACGGCGGCCGTGGCCCTCCAGGGCTCGCACCCCGAGGCCAAGCAGCAGCACCCGAAGCTGCAGCAGACGCCCTCGGAGCTGGACGAGTCGGTGCTGGCGGCGGCCGGCCTCTACCCCCAGTACTTCCGGGGCATGCCGAGGCAGCCGCCGCCGCAGCAGCAGGCCCCGCCGCCGCCGCCGCAGCCGCTCAGACACCAGCAGCAGCAGCAGCAGCAGCAGCAGCAGGCGACGCACCACCACCAGCAGGTGCCGGCCGCCGGCAGCCTCGTCCACCAGGCCTACCCGAACCAGGCGGCGCAGCAGCCGCAGCAGCCCGCGTCCTACGGCATGGCCATGATGGCGCCGTCGCAGAGGCACCACCAGGGCATCGTCGGCTTCACCGCCACGCCGACGATCCTCGCGCACCACCCGTACAGGCGCTCCGGCAGCCGGTCGAAGCTCAGCGGCGCCGGCACCGGCTCCTCCTCCGGCAGCGGCGGCAGCTCCGCGGTCCCGTCGGCCGCCTCCACCTCCGGCTCCAACTCCTCCTACATGACGAATATGTACGCGAGCGCCCTGCAGAGGCACCACCACCACCACCACCATCACCACGCGATCCACGCGCTCCAGGCCGCCCACGGAGGCTTCTACGAGGCGCCGGTCTATCACGCTCTTCTACCTCAAAGCTAAAGGATACTGCTGGGGTTCAGAACTGCTACTACTTATTATTATCCGTTTGTCTTAGTCGTTGCGCCGAAAGAACTTGGCCTCGTTACTCCGTGCTCACTTTCTTTTCTCTGGCGCGCTGCCCCCTATTACCTCGCGTACGTCGAGGCGCTACCCATCGGGAGAGAGGCGGAGGCCGTCATCGGCGAGGATCTCGAGGCGATCGCCGCCGACGCTGTCCTAAGGCTTTCCATTGACTGACGTAGATTCGGAGAAGCTAAAATCTCCCTGTACAAAGCACCTACTCACCTAGCATAGTATAATAATGATCCACTGAGCGAGTACGGTAATTACGAGATTCTCTCCGCTGTCTGTCCCTGCCCCTCTCTCGCTCTCTCGCTGTCTCCCGCCGTCTCCCACCCTCCGCGCCCCGCCGGAAAGCCGCCGAGAGAAAGAAGAGGAAGGGCCTAGACCCGCACTCTGGCCATTATCCTTGCATTATACATGCGTATTATATACGCCCTGATTTAACGGACCGCTCCGAGCCTACTTCTTCTTCCTCGCTCTCTGCAGTTTTCTATGCGGGCCGGGCCGAACCGATTATCTCCCGGCGCTCCTCGTACCCGCGCGCAGGGCCCCACTTTTCGGCGGCGGAATTAATCGGCTCGGGGCCGGCCGAGCTATCGGCTCTCGGAATCGCCGGATTCCGCCGAATTAAGTCCTCGATTCGAAAGGACGACGAGGCTCCTCCTGCCGGGCTCCTCTCTCCCTCCGACCGACGGGGGCTTCGCGCGATTTGCGCCGTAATTACCTTTACGCGCGGCGCTCCTCGCGCTCGTCGCCCGCCCGAGGTTCCTGCCTTCCTGCTCCGCGAGAGAAGCGGGAGGCAGGCGGCCGGCGCATACATACGCGTGTGTATAAAACGCCGTCCGGGAAAATTGGAGCTGGCAAGCGAGCCCGTCGTCGGCCCTGCAAAGCGATAGCAATCTCGCGAGGCCTTTGCGCGAAATTTCGCTGAAAAGCCAAAGCTCGCCGCCTTCTTTCTCCTCCCCGCGCGTTACAATGGAGCGACCGGCTCCGAACTATCGCGAGCGACCGCGCGAGCAAAGTAGGAGCGAGAAGAAAAGGGAAGGCGGAGTAGGCGACACTTCGCGAGGCCCGCGATGAATAATTTATCGACGCTTTATCTCGGGGATATTCGAGTCTCGACTGCTGGCAGCGAAATCGTTTATTCTCTCTCGCCTCGAACTCGGGATCAGAAGCGCCTGAAAAATCTGTCTATATACCATCCCGCTGCAATGTCTAGTCCACGCCGTCTAACGAAGCTTTAGCCTTCCTCAGCGCGCCTCCTTTCTCGGGAGCTTTGCTTTGCCAATCTTAAAAAGTGGCCTTGGGATCGTCCTCGTCGGCTTTTTTTCTTTTCGCCGCTGCGGGAGAAATGGATATTTACTCGGGGCTGGGAGCGCCGCTAATAAATATTGACGCGCGAATACTATTTACAACGGCCGTCCCGTCAATATTTGCTTCCTTTTTGCCGAAAGCTCTTTTTCCTAAAAATAAATCGAGCGCGAACAACAATAGACGGCCCGATCCTTAATCTCCCACGCGGCGCAGAAAAAAGAAAAAAAAAAAAAGACGACGACGACGCGTCTGTATATCGGCCGGGGCACATTTTTCACCTTATCGTATACGTGCACTTCTTCGCGGCCGCGAGAAATTTATGTGCCCGAGAGAGGACGACGCCGACTCTTGAATTGTAACTTATTTTTGTTCCGAGGGAACAATCGACGCTTCGCTCTGTGCGTGTGCTTGTGTGCGAGTGAGTGAGAGAGAGAGAGAGAGAGAGCAAAGGACGGGACAGTAGATTTTTGGCCCCGTTCTTTGTTGGTGTGACTTTATTAGAATAAGAATGAATTTTGACAATGGCTCCGACATTCGCCTAATCGTTGTTTTTTTTATCTTTATGTTGTTTGCGCTTACATCGCGTTCGAGTCGATGCCGAACCGACATTATATAGTTTTAAGTATATTTTTTGTCATTAAGTAGGCTGTGCTTATACGAAATATATGTTTATTTATCTAGGTAGCAAAACAAATTGAAATATGTTAAATAATGTTTGTAAATAATAATCGAATCTTTTTCGTTCTTGGAGCAAGCTTTATTGACAAAACGTTTCCTTGTTAAACCGATTGCTTTCGCTTCCACGAGGATTAGATTTTCAAGCCTGTTAAGAATATGAAATTCCACTCTGCTTCTTCCAGTGAAATCTGCCGTCAAAAGATTTTCGAGATTAAGCCTGAACAAAAAAAGAAAAAAAAACAAAAAGAAAAAGAAAAAAAGAGACTGCCAAACGATTCTGTACAAAAACCAAATCTGAATTTGTTAAAATACTTTGTTACAACGGATATAAAAGCGTGAAAATTAAAAGATATTTTTTTGACAAAACAACTAAAGCAATCGATTCGTTCTTTCTTCATACAAAACACAATACCCCAGAGACACTCACACACACACACAATTCCTTTCGTCACAAGACCGCAATGCCACAGTTTGATGTAGCGAGACCTCGCACCCCCCCGAAAACTTTCCGCGGAGTTATTACAAGCGAGAGGAGAGCAAAAACCAAAGGGATAAAGAGAGATCGAAAAATAGAAAGGCGCGAGAGAGAGCTGTATAAGAGAGGGCAAGAATATAAGCAGAAGGAAAAAAAAGAAAGCAGGAGAGAGGGACGCGGGGAATAAGAGAAAAGATAAAAAACGAAGCGGAACAATGAGAGCCGAGGGCTCTCGGGCAGCAAAACCGAAGAGGGCACGAACGCAGCCGAGGGAGTAGAAGCGCACCGGGAAGAAGGTTTTATTACGACAGCGCGCATAAGTCGCGCCGGCCGGCTGCAGGTCATCTCGCTCTCCCTCCCTTTATCTCCCTGCCCGCGATCCCCGACGAGCGCAGGGGAGGAATACGTACGAATTTCGAAAGGCTTCCCGAATTCGGGCCTCGGAGCGCCGCATTCTCTCAGGTGCGCGCGTCCAAGGGGGCGGACATTAGCCTGGGCTCCTAAGACGAATTATCTCGGGCCGATCGATGGAATCCGATTTCCCATACAGCGAGCCGCGGGACGGCGGCGGCGGCGCACACACGGACGCCTTTACACGCAGCCCCGGCTCCATATATATTCCCGTCATGCGATTCCCTCCCTCCTCCCTCCCCCCGTCCCGTCGCTGCCCGCGCATGCACGCCCGGTATATATATTTGTTATACGTATACGGTGTACGCGAGCGACGTGTATATATTCTCATCTCTGGGAGAAAGCGACGGGCTATGCGCGCTGCCGTTTTGTCCGGGCACCAGGCAGCAGGCAGGCAGGCAGGCCGGGGTCATGTATATGTATGCGTGTGCAGTTAATACGCGCCGGAATCTCTCGCCGAAATGAGAATCGAGGCGGATACGAGCCGTAAAGGTCGCCTCCTGGATGTATAACGCCCGATGCGCGCGAATTTTTCCTCGCCGAGTTTCAATTGCCTCGCCTCCCCCCGACGTTTCCATAACGGCAGATTTTATACTTTCCAATTTTGCGCCGCGGATTAACTTTCGACACTCCCGTCGCGGCCAATTCCTTGAGAGCAGACGCCGCCTCCGTCGAGCATTGCGAGTAATGCGCTGAATAAATTTGCCGATAGTTGGATTAAGCTAAACCAATATTTCCTTTCCAGCCTTAATAAGCCGTTCATTAATCCCTTTCATTCATTAGCTCGCGGACGTATATTTGCGCCTCTGCAGCGACAATTAAAATTAAACAACCATAGAAACGTCATTGCTTTAATCAACGCCCTCGTCTCTCTCTCTGTTTACGGCCCACTTCCATCGGGCGCGCGTATAAAACGGATTGCCAATTACCCTTCGAAAGATAAATAGGAGCCGGAAAACAAAAGCCTTTTCCGGCTGGGCGCCGAGAGTCGGCCTAATCCCGCGATTCGTCGACGAGAACGGATGCGTCGCCGTTTGCCGGGCTCGGCCCCTGACGTGGCTCCTCTTGCCTCGCGCCGTTCGCCCGGATTCGGCCCGAGGATGTCACCATACCGGTTTGCTTTTCTTTGCTCCGTGCTTTACCTCCTTCCTTGAAATCTGCGGTCGGGGATACTCGATTTCGCTCGGCCTCTCGCTTTGTCTATTCGTGCTGCTCTGCCTTGCGTTGCTCGGACCTTTAAGAATTTTTCTGCCCCGGGACCGTAGCAGTATTGTCCTTTCCTCGTGCCAGACTTGTAAGACTGTTATTTTCTTCTCTTCCTGTTGTACGGAGGGGGTTTCATATTTTAATGATTGCATAAGATACCCAATTTAGACCTCGGGACTCTTACTCACTACAAAATAAGTTTACAAAAATTCTGCTTTCTTGAAAAAAAAGGTTCCAGAAACCCGTCATAAACCGAAAAGTTTAAAGCGCAGCTGCAAAAGTCTAATCCCTCAATTGCTTTAACAACAAAGACGATCAGGCTGAATAATGGAGGGCTCAAGCACGCGGGGACCTCGTTAAAAAATGCATCGGCCTCGCAAAAGATTAAACTCGAGCATCGGCGGCGGCGTCGGCAGCGCAGCCACCCGCAAGACTAACCCTCGCATTAGCAGGAGCGCGGCAACGTGCGCGCACGCACACACACACACACACAGCGCTGCCTTAATTCGCGTCTGAGCCTCTCTCGCTAGCCGGCTCAGACTTAACGTTTCACTTCGCGTGCACAGAGGGATAAACCGGCCGGCGGCGGGGCTTTGCGGTGTCCCGGGCCATTTCGAAAAACTGCAGCAGCAGCAGCAGCAGCGGAAGCCTCGCTCGCAGAAGACCCTTAAAACTGCTGACTATCCTTCTCTCTCTCTCTCTCTCTCTCTCTCCCTCCCGATCTCCCGAGCGCCTCATTGTCCGGCCCCTGCGTGTGTGTTGGAAAAATTTCGGAGCGCAGGTAGGCGGCGCGAATCGCTTCGCTCCGCCGAGGCGGCGGCGCAAGGTGCGAACCGAGCCGCCAGGCGCCTCTCTTTGTCAGCCGGCGGCCAGCTTTTTTACCGTTTGTTTGACAATAATTAGAGAGAAGAAGAGAGAGAGAGAGAGAGAGAGAGAGAGAGAGAGCTTTTTGCCGGCCGATTCACGCACTGCCCTCTCTTCTTTCGATTGAATTCTCCCCCGACCAAACGGAACGGAAGAAAAAGTAGCAACGTCTCTCGAGAGCCAAGTGTAATCGATGCCATATACTTAACGTAAGGTTGCCAAATTTTTTCTTATTAAGCTTAGAGTAGGCGGATACTCGGTGTACTCAGCAAACTATATATACAATTCGTGTACACATGCCTGTAGTAACGTATTTAATATACCGGAAGGGAAGACGGCGCACTTCCGCGCGCGGACGCGCCTGTAATCTTTAGTAACTCAACGATAACGCGAACTGCCTCATTAAACTATACAGTAGTCGATATAGCCGAGTATAACTTTTTAACGATAGTCGGGCGAAAGTGTGTGCGAATCCAAATGAAGAAAAAAAAGTCCGCGAGCAAAAGAGAAAGAGAGAGAGAGAGAAAATGAAGAAAACAAGAAAGAAAAAATAAGTAACTATACGCGTACGTCCGCGGCTTCCTCCCTGTGCGTATACGTATATACAAGTGTGTACAATAAACTTCCTGTCCCGACGGCCGCTTGCCTATAACGTGCGTGCGCAGTTTAAAGCGCTCGGGGGCTCGTAAACAGACGCGCGGCGCAAAAAATCATCGCGAAAGGCCCTCGCTCGTCGCCGCCGCCGCCGCCGC
>JAWWEM010000044.1:6265568-6310160 GCA_035582935.1 Ormyrus thymus | reverse complement strand
TCGGGGGCTCGTAAACAGACGCGCGGCGCAAAAAATCATCGCGAAAGGCCCTCGCTCGTCGCCGCCGCCGCCGCCGCGCACGTTGTAGATATTTATACATAGGCCAAGTGGAAATCTCGTGGGCGTATGGAACGCGAGTGGCGCGTACGTATCGTTACGGGTATAAAGCGTGCCTCCTGATTTTCGCGTTAATACATCTCTCGTCCGTCATATATTTCTATATATATACGCGCGTGCGCCGCCGCGCGGGCAGATGTATACAGGCGCGTTTTTCGAGAGATTTACAGCGTGCGCGCGCTCGCCGCTCAAGCTCGATTTCGAGAAACGTGCTACTTCAGGGGTTTCCTTCGAGAGCCGCCTTGGACTCTCTCTCTCTCTCCCTCTCGCTCGATTTCTATTTAATATTTAAAAGTCTTCATCTTTTTAAAAGACGTTACGTGCTGCAGGCTAATAGGATTCCGGGCCGTCGCGCGCGGTCCCGTAAGGAGATTTCGAGTACGAGAGATTTAATCCCATTTAAATTTCGATGTCAGTTTTAATAACCGCGCGCTCGAAACTCCCCGGGCACAAAGCTAAAGGGATACGCGTACCCTCTCGCGCGAGCCGACTTATACGTACACGTACGACGAGCGAGAGCGTAACGAAGGGAAAATTCGCAGGCTCGCAGGCCGCGCGGAGGCTCGTAAAAGGCCAGAGCAGCGCGCGGCGCTCGTTACTCGTCGCAGCTCGAGACCTTCCATATGCCAGCCGGGGGCGACTGCAATTGCCGACGATGATGGCCGTTTTCCTCTCTCCCCTCGGCCGGGGGAAAAATCGATGGGGGGGACTTTCCAAAGCTCCGACGCTGCCACCGCGCGACTGTCGTCGAGGAAGTGGGCGCGAGCGAGCCATAACGACGGCACCGGGCACCCGGAGCTACCGGACCGCGACTTCCTCTCTTCTCTCCCGTTTTGTTTCGCTTCTCCTTTTTTCCCTCCTTTTTTCCTGCTTCTTTTTGTTATCTCGATGACGGCCGGCTCGTTGCTCGAAAATTTATTGTGCTCGCGCGCTTTTTGGAGAGACAGAGAGGGAGAGAGCCTCGTTCGCCCGGGCGGTGTGCGCGCCTAATCGGCGCCGAGGCGCAATTGGCCTTTTTTTCTATGCTTCCTCGAAACGAATCGGCCACCGACCACGGAAGCCTAGCTTTTGCTCTCGAGCTTGATTAGATTCTTACTCGTGTCATTAAGCGACGGAAGGAGAGACACAATTGATCAATTTCGTGGAGCGCGCGGCTCTCGGTGAAAATAAAATGCTCGCTTTTAAACCCCGGAGAAAGCAGAGAGCGGCTGAAATAACAGGGAAGCTAAAAAGCGAGCTTTAAACAGCGCCGGCAGGGGAGGGGCGGGGGGTCATTTTCGAATCCTCCCCCTGCGTGCCTGCGCGCAATTTGTAGGATTCGAAGAAATCGCCGGGGAGAGAGACAGAGGAGGAGGAGGAAACCGGGCAAATGTTGCCGCAGCCTCGACTAATTACCCGCGACTGTATAAGTGCATTACGCGAAAAATTAGGTTCGCGTCCTCGGCGGCTTACTACAGTCCGAGAGAGCTTTAAAGAGCGGCGGACCGAGCGCTAAACAGCCGAGCGTGCAGTATGAATAACGGTAATTTCATTAATACGCCCAGAGAGCCGCATAGTCGGCCGCGGTTGCACAATGCCCGCCACTGTCTGCCCGCCGCGGACTCGCACACGCGCACGCACACACACACGCACACACACACACTGGCTTTTCCGCGTCCGCCTAAAAAAAAGAAAAAGAAAAGAAAAAAAGCAGCCCGTCTTTGTGTCCCCCGCCTCGTGAAATATTATCCTTTCTTGCTCCCCTTTTTGCTCTCTCGCACAATCGCCCGTAATTCATGCAAAACTATATCCCCCCAGCCTTTTAATTTCCAATGAAATTGAAATCTTTCCAGCCTTGTGCTCCTTACGCCCCAAGGCGACGCGCGTGTACACCGAAAAAAGGCATTAGCCAACTCGAAAAAAAGGCCGGGGCTGCGCTGCCGCCGCCGCTAGCCTTTCGAAGAAAAGTAGGATAAGCCTCGGGAGCCTTAATAGACCAGCCGATGTATTTTCAAGGAGGTGCGCGTACGCGCACTTTTTTCGCCCGCTCTCGAAATTGCCCCGGCGCTTCATTTCTCTTCGTTCGCTCGCAAAATTTTCCTCCCGGCCATTTCTCATTTCGCCGTGAGTCAGGCCGCCGGCATTTCGCCTCGCTCGTTACGACTCCGCGCGCCCGGCTCGCTCTCTTAAGGGCCCGGGGATTTTTCAAACGCGAATATCTTTCAATCGCGTGTACACAACGCGCCGCGCGGATTCGAGGATAATAACGATCCCCGACGCAATTACGTAACGATGACTCCACGGCTTTGAGGGCGAAGGTGTATTAGCCCGTCGACAATGGGATTTCTGACGTTATTGGATTCGCCTCTCTCTCTCTCTCTCTCGCGTCGTTATTGCCTCGCCGCGGATCTGCATGCGCACGGGACTTTCATTAATCTCGAGCCTTAGCGCATTAATCAAATTATCACCGGACTCTCTTAGCCCCGATAGACTCGAGAACCGGGCTTTTTCATGGCCGGAGTCCTCGATCGCGAGAGCGCGGGGCCCTAAATAAGGCTCGCGTCACGGTTCCTAATTCCCCTGCTGGCGCAGCGCCGTGTATTAATGGATATGAGCAAGTCCCGCGAGACGCGCGCCGCAATCGCAAAGAGGCGCTTCGCCGTCGTCGTCGTCTTTTTATTTCTTCCAGAGAGAGAGAGAGAGAGAGAGAGAGAGGAGAAAAAAGAAGCCGCCGCCGGGGCTTTACTCTCGCATAACGAAAGTGGAATCGCTCGTTTAAATTTGCTTTCGGATCGGCTGCTGCTTTTTCCTCTTAGCTGGCTTTTTTTAAAGGGGGCCACGTTCATTTTTATATGTCTGTGAAATCGGGACGCTAAATTCCACGCTTTCGTTCGGACGGCGGGGGCCGATTTTTTAAAAAATGTAAATGCTCCGCTACCGGGCACTAAAACGAGCCTGTTAGCGGAGCGTAACCCGATTTTTTAATGGTAAAAAGCGAGTCCTCCTTCTGCACCCGAGAGCGCGCTCGAGTGGATTAAAAGCTAACGCTTCGGGTGCTTCTTGCTTAAAGATAGCTTCATTACAACTGGCAAACATCGTCTTTTTACCATAGAGCCTCAATGTCCCCGGCGGAAAAAGCCTGCGCGCGCGACTCTTACGGTAAAGTCCGAGTTAAGAAACAGCTTGCGACGCGGCTTAAAAACGCTCCGTGACCGCATCGATGCCGCGGCGATAAAGAAACGCCGTGCGGCTATCTCGAGAAAGGCTGGAAGCACGAAAACGTTAGAAAAAAAGAGAGAGAGAGAAGAAACTGTGTCGCCGTGTCCGACGTGAAACGCACATGTCCCACGAATATATAATATAATCTCGCCGGGCGGCTGTGCGTTCACGGCCGGCGCTTTCGAAAAATCAAGCCGTGCAAGGGCGCGATTAAAAAGGCCTATATAAGCGTGCAGACGGGCGAGAAAAGGGACGAGACAGGGAGAGAGAGAGAGGAGAAGCTCCGGGGAAGGGAGGAATCCGAAGCGCGCGAGTTTAACGAGCTATGCGTTCGATCGATAGCTAGAGAACGGGAATGATAAGAAAGAAAGCTCTGACTTTTGGCAGGACGAGCCGGAGCCTCTCTCTATCTCTTTTCTTTTCCATATTCGAAGAATCTGGAAATAGCAGAGTGCAATACAGCCTTGGCGCTAGGAATGCGCCTCGGCATCCCGATGATTAAGCGCGTGGCGCATCGATGAAAACTTTATTCCAGATCGCTATCGTTCCTCCCTACCTCCTCCGTCCTGTTTTTTCAGCCCGATTCAGAGAACCCAAGCGAGAGCCACATCCGCTTCCTACATTACATAGAATAACCCCCTCGCGAGCGAGAGAAAAAGCGATCGCGCTGCCCGCGTCGAGCGAGCTGCCCGTAATTATCGACGCGGCGTGCTTTTTTTTCTGTATTATAGCCACCGAAAATAATATAATGCGAGAGAGAGAGAGAGAGAGAGAAGAAAGTGGGCAATTAAGAGCGCATGTTGTAAGAGGATGTAACGACTGTAACTACACGTGCGAAAGGTGGTATCTCTTCTTTCGTTCGTTCCTTCGCCCGCATAAACCTCTGTACTAACGCGAAAAATATATTATGGAGAAAAGCATTTTGTAAGATAACGTACAAGCCTAGTGTGATACATTTTTACGCTTATCGTTCTTCGACTATAGCAGTTAAGTCTTCTTAGCGAGTGAAGTAATAATAAACGATTCTTATTATTGTAACGGCAAACTACGACGACAACAATAATAAATAGCATTAATAAATAAATGCAGCAAAGACAAAAAAAAAACAGGCAAAACTGAAAAAATTCACAAAAAAAGAGGAGCGAACTGCTAAGCGGACCGTGATTACGAAGGGGCGGAGTCTCTCGGGTACACATGTAAATGCGCGTGTGTATACTGCGTACATATACACACATATATATATATATTTTCGAGGTCCCGACCGCGCGTGACAGAGACAGAATGAAAGAGAAATAGAGAGAGAGAGAGAGAGAGAGAGAGAGAGAAAAGAGAGGTCGTGCGAGTTTTTCGAAAAAAAAGACAACGCGCGCCTAATTAGCAAAAGTCAACTTTTTCTTTGCGTTATTGGAAGTTATCATTGCCGTTAATTGGGACGAGTTTTTCCACCAATTAAAGTTAGCAAAAACGATTGTATTTTAGTGCATTGTCCTACTCAAGACTCGATCGAACAAAAAAAAGAAAAAAAGGAAGCAAGAACGACGCCACGCTCTTTTTTTAACGAAGTATACGAAAGCTCTCGTACATTTTAGCTCGTAATTATTTATTGTGACAAATTTACGCTTCATTATGTTGTAGTCAGATTATCATCACGCGTACCGTTCGTTTCACGGAACAAAAGTTAATGCATTCGCTCGGGCGAAATTATTTTATTAGCCTCGCGCCCGTAATTGCGAGAGGCGGCTTATTTTTTGCCTCTCGCGCGACGCTCTTCGAATATCATCGAGGACATTGCAAGCAAAGGAGAAGAATAGAAGCCAAGAGGATTTTCCTATAACGCAACGCTCGACTTTCCTTCCGGTTCCTCGAGGCCGAGTGTCACGCAGCTGCGGATCGTATATAAAATGAAAATTTAGGAGACTGCGAGAGTGTGTACATATAATCTAGGCGCTAAAAATCGGTATACATGTAGCGATCGTATGTTTGTAGAACGCGCGCGAAAATACGAGTGTGAATGCGAAGGGAAGAAAAAGTAAAGAAAAAACAAAAAATGTGAGGCCGCGACGGGGGAGGAAAAGCCGAGAGAGAGAGAGAGAGCCGTGAAATAAATAATAAATACACTCGGCCTCTCCTCCCGCGTCGCTCAAAAGTCCTCCGCGACTGCATTTCATTTCCGTGTGCAAGAGAGAGAATTTGCGCGATATCATCCATCGGTTTTCCTTCCACGTATAGGAGAGCGCAAGAAAAAGCGCGCATCGATTATAATCAAATTCGTCGTATATATAATAGTCACTGACAGACTCGCGCGCGCGCTCCCGTCGACTTGGGGGGGCGCTCGCTTCTTTATTATACTTTGACCTTTTCTTTCTCGATATCGAATTTTTGCATTTTTTCGTTGTACATATATAATGTAGAATATTAATCGACGCGATGGAGAAAGAGAGGGGTAGAGGAGATGAGAGATCGGAGAAAGAGACGAGTGTCTTCCGCGATCGATACAACGGCGGAAGAGTCGATCGAGAGAAAAATGAAGAGAGAGAGAAAGAGAGAGACGAACCATTGCGAGAGATGGCGATCTTGAAGGATGAGGATGACGATCTCGTTATCGTTTGCGCGACGACGGTAAGGGATTACGATTATTTTTAAAGACGAAAAATAATGTAAGGTCTAAGACTGTAACGATGTATATATATATTGTTCTGAATCTGAATAAATATTATTATTATTGTTAAAAGGCGCTTTGGTTTGATTTTCGCTTCTTTTGTGGGAGCACGCATTCCTGGGCATCCAGTTCCTAATGCCTTTCCTTTGCGAGAGCACCTTCTTCTTTCCTTTTCTTAAACAGCGACATTGCGCACCTTTCTGCGGAGCGATCGCAAGTGTAATATTTTGAAACGATCGCTCGATGAAGTCATGTTTCATTGTGTGACGTTCCGGGAATTCACTCACCGGAGCTGAAATTCAAGACTGCGAGAAATTTTATTGCACAAACCGTTTCGAACTAAATTATTAATCGCTTAGCGACATGAATGGCGAAGTATAAGCTTTGTTACTCGTTAATTTTTGTTTGCTCGAAGGACAGAGATGTGATTGTGTAAAGAAATATGAAATCTATAATTCAACGAGTTTCTCAAAATAAAGTCTTCTTTTTCCAAATATTTATAAGGAAGAAATAAATATTATTGCAATTTGCAACACAGTGAAAAGAATTATTATTTTTTACGGGATATTTTACACAGAAATGTTTTTATTTGGATTTTTATTAGTTGCTTGATATTTTATTCTAATTTCATAAAGCACTATTAAAATAAGTAAGAAAAGAGGCAATTACTTTTTCAAGAAACAAAATTAATATTGTGAATGAATTAATTATATATAATCAAAATTTTTAATTTTATCAATATTTGTTAGTTTCCTATTTTACCGACCGTCAATAAAAAGTTTGAAGCAATTAATATATATAATTAATATATATATGCAAGATAATTATAAATTGTCAGATTCGAAGATATATATTACGATGCCACATTGGTACTGTGTTAATTTTTTATTGCAAACATTAAACATGCTAGAATCAAAAGAAATTATATTTAAATGAAAAAATGTTACGCTAGGACACCAGAGGCAGCACGTGTCAAGCGTATTTTTATATCAATCTACCAAGGTTTACGTAATGCATGATTGTATTTCAATGTTATGGTGAAGTTGCAATCGGATGTCGAGAAGTGGTAGGTTATATCAATTTTACACGTGAAGACATCAATACTTTGCATGGGAAAAGGACTCGACGTTAGCGAGGTGCGAATAAACAATATGCACTATCTAGATGTCTCCCTGTTAGTATTATCAAGCTTCCATTTATCAATTTTTAAGTCACGTAAGATCGATTTTTAACCTCAAACTCATCCGGCTTATGCACATTTTTTCGTATCACGTGGTTTTACAAAAAGCGAGAGGATAAAAGGAAAAAACAAAAACCTTTAACGAGTGTAACATTACGAAATCTTTCAGTTGTCAGAGTCATTTTTCAAAAGTAGTTTTTCTTTTTTTGCAGAGAACTGACGAAGGAGTCTGACAGCTCTATAACCGCAACGACAGTGAAAACACAGTTGCTGATAGCAGTTAGACAATTATTGGGAACTAAAGGTGCTTCTCATCAAATTGATATTTTGAAGTATAATCCTACAGAACGAAGATTCATACTGCGCTGTGATTCTGAAAGCTACGTGAGATTGAGATCAGCATTGACATTAGCGAGCAGCTTTGAAGGGGAGCAGTGCAGCTATAAGATCCATAAAGCATCTCCTAATTTATTATCTTTTACTGCCAATAGCAGAATTTACAAGCATTGAAGAAATTAAAATAGTTTTTCGTCAGGTAAATAATTTTGTAATGTTACACATTTTAATGAGTTATTTTATGATAATTATTTTTTTAAATTAGTCACAAATCATCATATTTAAAATTTTAATTTAACATTCACTTATTGAAAACAATTTTATAATAATTGAATTAATTTTTTTGCATTTCATTTTCTAATTCACTGAACTATTATTTTTTATTTTAGAAATCAAAATGCCTCTGGTACGTAAAGAAGGAAAAGATACCATAATCTTTGCAACCAAAAAAGATCATGCAGTTCCAAGTAAGATTGAATTACCTGAACCAGAGCCAAGTCCTGGTTTAATTTTGCCAAGTGGAGAAATCAATTGGAATTGTCCATGCTTAGGAGGTATGGCTACTGGACCTTGTGGAATTGAATTCCGAGAAGCATTTTCTTGCTTTCATTTTTCTACTGCTGACCCTAAGGGATCTGATTGTTATGAAGCTTTTAAAACTATGCAGTCCTGTATGTCAAATTATCCTACACTTTATGCTAAAGAAACAGATTTAGATGATCTAGACAATGAAGATGATGAAGTTAAGCATGAACATGACAAAAGAAGAGATATTCAAGATAAAGGCGTTTTTGATGTCAGGAATGAAGATGTCACAAGTAGTGAAAAAGGAGTGGAACAAGCAAAAGCTTAATTATATGATAATAGTTTATTAAAAAATTAATAGTTCTTATTTTTAGTTTTATAAACACTGTGCTTAACATAAATTTACAAATTTTGCAATAAGTTGTATATAAAAATTGTACTCTAAGTATAATTGTACACAAAGACAATGCAAAATAGTCACTTTATAAAAACTATTTTTTAGTTCATAACTAAAAATATAGTTTACATTCAATAACGTCTTCGTCTGTTTTATTATTTTATTTTGTTAAAATTAAAATTTTCATGTTTTACTTGATTATTTCATCAAAATTTTTTAATTTTCAAGCTTTAAGCTTTCGTTATTAAAATTCTTAATCATAGAAATTAGTATTTGTATAAATATTAATTTCGAAAATTTGGTATGTTTTTAAGGAGAAATAAAAAATTTAATATTGTTAATTAATTTTTGCAGTATTTTATTTATGAAACAAAAATATTAAACAAGACATTTTTTAATAATTCTGAAATTTTATTAACCATTAGATATTTTATAGAAATTAATTAATTTTCATCGTTATGCAAATTTAGGTATTCCTACTCTCGAAATATATCCTACATTTGTATGTTCTATCGCATGCGATCGTTGAACCTGACATTCTGGCGCAATCGATTATGGCATTATAGTCAGCTGTCTTCTGTCAAAAACTGCCTTTCTCTCTATACTCCACTCTCCAACCTACATAACTATCTCAAAACTACTCGATGCTTTGCAACGATTGCCATCGTCTTGAAAACTTTATTTCTAAGGCTTATCGAAGTTGTATCAAATTCCAGCTGTCGATACCTAAAAAAATTTTTGTTTTATTTAGAAGTAAAAGGGGCCAAAGAATAATGTACGTGGTAAAAGAGAGACAAAGGTAAGTTCCAGGGTAACAGCTTGAAGTTCGCCACACACGCGATAAAGACAAAATCATCGGGAACAAAGCGGAGTTTGGAGAGAAAGAGGGAGGCGCGCATGTGTGCACATGTGTGTGATAGGGATACTGAGATATGTTGCACTGTGAAATCCCGTTTCGAGAGAGAGGAGACAAAGACGGAATAGTTCTATTATGGTAAATTGACCACCTAAGAGACCGTCAGACTTGGTTAAACTTGACTTTCCGATTCCGTCAAGATTAGATATCTCTCACCAAGGGCCGCCAAGGCACCAAGGCACGATTTCAAGAAATCTTACGTGGTGGGTTTGTTAATAACAATGCCTCTGAGAAATATTTTTGTTTTTTTTTTGAACGATTATGTAATTAGAGGAATTTAAAAAAGTGCATCAATTAATTAAGATAAAAAAAATTGTATTATTGCAAAATTATCATTAATTAATGTCTTTAAATTGTTGTCTTAAATGGAATTAAGATAGTATTATTGATATGTGAATGTAACCGTTTAAATTATATAAGCTTTAACCTAAATAATAAATAAACCTGCCATTTAATACATAGAGTATTTTTATAAGTTTCAATTGAATGTAATCCTTCTAAAAATATCAAACTATACAATTAATCATTGATATTAAATTTTATAAATCTAAATTGTATAACAAGATGCTTGTTTACATTTTGTTATTGATTTTCGTGCAAATATTTTTGAAAAGTTAGTAAACTACACTCAGCAATTAATAGTTAACGTTTGATTAAACTTGAGTGGTTTGTCAAAAATAAATGTTCATTTATTTTTGATATTTGTTTTTCTTCTCACGATCGCTAACCTTCGAATAATTTAAATTGACGGATATGATAATGATTCACATGACGAAGGCAATGTATTGTTTCAAATTTAAATTTCTAACTCCGAGACGTATCAAAATCCCGAGCGTTCCAATCTCCCCAACAGGCTTTTCTATCGAGTCTTTGAACGCAAGCCACTCTTAGTTCAAATCCAGCTCTATTCGAAAGCAATACATATGTATAAACATCCGAGCATTGACATCGTACAGTAACTCAAAAACATCGAGCGCGCCACTCTAATCCGAAACAACGAAAAATCATTCGAAAAGCACCGAAAACAGTGAGAAATTAGCACTGGAGAACTAGCAGACGGCCAGCGACAAAAGTGCATAACAAAGCTATCTCCGTAAAGTAGGCGAAGCCCACGGTCGCCTTCCGATTTCCAACGTCATCGTGCTACAAAACGCTGCCCGAGAGAAAGAAAGAGAGAGAGAGAGAGAGAGAGAGAGAGAGAGAGAGAAAGAGAGAGAGAGAGCGTGATAACGAAGAGAGAGGCCAATAGCTAAACGCGAACGCGCAGCGCAGGATGGATCTTGCCTTTGACTGTTTTTCGTGACGGTCATGCACACGCGGCTTACACTTACACTGCTGCTCGCGGAGAAAAAGAGCGACAAAGACAGCTAAACCACATCACGACGACACAGCAGCAGCAGCAGCTACTACTCTGTGGAAGAAAGAGAGCAAAGTGGTGTGTGCATGCGAGCAGAGAGAGCCTCTCTCGCTCGCGTACATATATATATAAAGAGAGCGTTTTTTTCGTGTGTGAGAGTGCGAGAGATCAACATGGTGACCGAGGAGTTAACGAACTACTGCTGCTGCTCGTGCCTTCTACGATAGACAGGATCAAAAAGAGGATAAATAATCGCGTGTGCGTCAACGACGACGACGAGCAGTGACAACGAGGAGGCAGAGGACGGCGACGACGGTGCTTTCGCTCTTTCTCGATGTTATGCCACTGTCAGCAGCAGCAGCAGCAACCCGGGGCTGTCGCGACCGCTCGAGCGTGATATGATATGGACTTAAATTGGATATTATCATCGTTCGCGGGGTGATTCGCGCGAGTTTCGGGTGCCCCCACAGCACGGACTTGCAATCATGTGCGATGCGTGCGCCGACTTTCACGATCTTCTGCTCTCTTGTAAGTGTCCCTCTCTCGACTGCTCTTTTTTACCATACTTTTCCTTATCTTTTTTCTTACTGTTATCGCTGGATCTAATAAACTTTCTTCGATCTCTTTCATTTTTTCTGTTTCTCTCGCTCGCTCTCTTCTATCCACGTCGTCTACGACGCGCCGCGTGTCGGGAGGTGAAAAGAGAGCGAGAGAGACAAGGAAAGACGGTTTAGCTGCACAGGACATATTCTTTCTAGGCTGTGCTTGCGGGAGATGAACGCGGCACTTGGCAATTTTTAGAATTAGAAGAACTGTTCTCTTATCTTGGCCCTATAACCTTTAACTTGAGGGATTTTACAGTGGGTATTGGCTCCCTGCGTGGGATTTTTTTTCATTTACTTGCTTAGAATCTCTTGCGGAACTGTTTCAGTACTTGGGCGATGATTCTTTTGTATAATAACAATGATTAAGGACTGAAATTATTTTTTAGGAAGACAATTTCTTTTTTGCAAAACTTTTATGATTAAATGTATAAAATAAAATGAATACTTACTGAAACTTAATTTAGGTTTTAAATGTCCGTACTTGTTGACAGCTTTATGATACATTGCAAAAACATTGAAAGTCCACTAATTGCTTACTTTCAAAATATGACATTAAGACATTTTTTAAATATATGAAAAAAATAATTTATATTTATAAAAATTCATAGAGATTCAAAAGTTAGATATTATTAGTTGTACCTTCACATTAGGTGGAGCCTAGAAACTAATAAATCTAACAATGTAAATTTTGTTTTTAATAGTTAGTGTTTATTAATACAATTATTCAATAAAATAATTCGTTGTCAAACATACATTAAATTTTTGTCCAATTTTCTCAAGTTTTTCTTTGCAGCAAAACATCTGCCAAGAATTTTACATACTTTAAATTTGGTCAACCCTTTTATAATAGAGTATAAAGCTTTGTGCAAAGTTGAATGAGAAATTATTTTTCTATTAACAATGTGCTTTACTTCTTATTTCCATATTTATTATACACACAAAATTTTCTCCTTTATAAAGCCCTAACCTGTTCATTGACCGCACAATAACTAAAAAATAATGGTTATGTGTAAGCATAATTGTTATTATGAACAGATAATATGATTGCATTGATAAAGAAAATGAATGTATTAACTAATTCAAAAAATGTAAAATAAAACAAATTAAAACAACTTATTTATATGTAATTAAGTTCTTAAATTTAAAAGAATAATTTAATATGCTAATTTAAAAAATTCACTTTTTAATTGTAGAATTTTAAAAATACAAAAAATTTAGTTTTATTTTTATAATTTAACGTAAAAACATTTATTTAACTCATATAATTAACTGCAGTTTCATATATTTTGTTTAGTAAATGAAAATTAAAAATTTATTTCAGATGATGAGAGAAATTCTCAAGATGAAGATGAGGTAGCAAATCTTTCAGTTGTTGATGTTGATACAACATTGCACTATGTGAATCAATGGGTTCAAAGGTACAGAAATTAATTTTAATAAATAGTAAGTTCTATTGAAAACTATTATACACTACAAATTAAATTCTAATTCTTATTTCAGACAGTGCATGTGCTGTTATCGTGAAATAAAAAACTTTGACCGTTTTATTAGACTGATACAGAATATAGTCCTTTGTTCTTTACAACAATTACAAGAAATTTATCAAGAGAGTCAACATGTTGAAAGCAAAAAGGAAGGATCAAGCAGTAACGACGGCAATGAGACTGAGAAAAAGGAGAAGGAAAAGAATTTGGAACAAAAATCACCAAGTTCAGAAACATCTAGATCCAAATTACACTGGACCTATCAAGATAGAGAAAAACTATTTCACCTTTTATCTAAGATTTTTTTATTAAATTTTCCTCTTTATATAGCCATGAAACATGGAGGAGCTATTAGTGCTCCAGCTAATCCCCTGGCTTCAGTCAAAGTAACTGTCATGATATATTAATGAAACGATAAACATTATTTCTAGAAAGATTTTTAAATATAAAATTTTGTTATAGGATGATGGGGGGTATTGTGAACCTCATGATCCTGAAGTACCAACACCCTTGATTCGTTCGGTATCAGTGTTCTGTCACCAGGGTGGATTCAATTTAATGTCATCTTGTTTTGATATGGACAATACACTGCCTGTTGGACTTGCGCACACTATGGTTGCTGTAATTTGTAATTTAAAACTTTGGTTGAATTATGGAAGTGTGATTCAGTTGTTTATACCTTTACGTAGTCGAGTTATGAAGTATATGTGCCGATTAACTGATAAAGAGTTAAGAACTCCAGCTGTAAGGACAATGGCAGGTAATACAAAACAATATTTTATATTCAATAATTTACTTATTATTAAAAAATTTCAAGTTTTTTTTTATCTTAAAATACTTTTAAGCTGCATTGTTGAAAATTTTAGTTTTTTCTCATTTCATTCCAATTTAAATTTTATAAAATTTATAAAGTATTACAGTATTTCTAAAAAGATGTAGTATATTTTGAAATTATATTATTTACAAACATTCAAAAGCATAAGCAAAACATATTAAAGTATATAATTGTGTATTTTGTAAATGTGAACATAATAATTACTAATTCAAACAGTTTAAGTTTTGTAAAAACATCGAAATTTTTATAAGAATTGCATCATATTTTTAAAATGAAAAAGATATTTTGTACAACGTCTATTCATATGATAGTTTTAAAATTCCCACTTTTAAAAAGAGATTATTTTTCAGATTTTATGTGGAGCGCGGTCAAAGATCCGATCGATGCAGTACTTCCAACTTTTGACAGGGACGGTTTGGATCTTGCCTTCAAATACTTCACAAGTACAACGTTAACTATGCGTTTAGCTGGCATAGCACAGATAAACTCCCACATTACCGCTTTCAATGAACTCTGCAATAGTGAGACTGTAGCCGAGATAGAACAAGTCGGACACGCCCTTGCAATGTGGCTAGTAGAGAACAACATTATTGCTCACATCTTCGGACCCAACCTGCACGTCGAAGTGATTAAACAAAGCCACATAGTATTAAGCTTTCTAGCTATGGAAGGCCGTATTTCATCCATGGATATGGATATCATGTGGCAGGCAGCTCAACTAAAGCATTGCGCCCGACCGGTCTACGATTTGCTGGCGCCTCTCGTTAAACACTTAGCTCCAGTACCCGTTCTCCATTTGTACTCGCTGTTAGGAAAATTGGAACCCAAGGAACACACGGAACAGAGCTTGTTTCTCGTATCGGCGCTTATTAAATTTATTTGGACGTCAAGCAGTGCTGCATACACTACTGCTTTGGCTATCGATAGCAGAGATCCCTTGAGACATCTTAATGTAGATGAAGGTAGTACTAGCAGTGAGCCAAGTGGAATGGAAGGCAGTAGTCCCGACGAAGAGGAGGAGCCGAGCCCTGCACCCTCCGAAGGACCTTCTCCAAGAAAACAGGCTCGAGGTGATAGCGAATGCGAGGGTTAGTATTATATTTAAGATTTTAAAAAATGTACAATCAAAATACAAATTTTTATTTTTACAGCTACAACCAAGACCAAGCCGCCAGACTCAATGCCAGAAAAAGCAGAATCTTATGAGATGGAAGAGGCGCATCAGTCAAAAGATCGAACAAACGCAACATTAACGAAAGATCAAACAGAATCCGAGGATGCTGCGAATAGCCTTTCTAAGCGTGAAAATAAGCAATCTATGGATGAAAAAACTATCAGTTGTTCAGAAGAACACACTACAGATGCCGAGACGGACAAGTCTACAATGGAAGATGAAGTTCTTCATGTACGGAAGAAAAAGAAGCTGGTTCTTCGAAAAAGCAGAAGAGCTCAAAAACGCTGGTCAAACGGTAATACGGCAGCAACTACTGCAACGACGATAACTACAACAGGCAATGCTGTTGAAGCCTCAAGCAAAGAAACTTCTTCAAACAAATCTCACAATAGTGAAAATCTTGGGCTATTTTCAGATAACAGCACTCTGACACAGTCGAAGGATAAGACTGCGGAAACGGGAGAGAAAGTGATCGTCGATACTCTTGATCGAGTGAAACAAGAGGCAATCGCCATGGATCAACCGATAGTGACAGACCAACAATTACCCACAGCTGCAGAAATTCGAGCAAGGGAAGCTAAAATTATTGGAGCTAATGCCAGAGCCATAAGTAAATATGCAGCAGCAATGGCGCGACATGATGTTGCTGTGATTTCTGGTGAAAGCTCACACGACGAAGATGACAGCGACATTGTGGGTGCTGTGGCCGAAGGCGTGAGTGCTACTAATTCTGATTTAGGTACATTTATAAAATACCTTTTATTGTTTAATTTTTTTCGTAAAGGAAACAATACTGATTATCATTTTTTACTTTTGCAGCATGCCTAGATCACGCAGGCAGTTCAAGATTCTTGCGAACATGTCTGGACGAAATGCTTTCTGATGAGGAAGGTTCATGCAGCAGTCGCATATCCAACAAAAGCGAAAAGAATATGGCTGATTTTGATGGGGAAGAAAGTGGTTGTGAGGAAGAACTCGCCCAACTTGCAGCCCAACATCTTTCAGCTATCCATATGCAAGCCTATCATCCTCAGCACGCACATTCTACTATGACCGTAAGAAGATCAGTGTGTCGTGCAGCCCAAGTAAGAACTGTTCGTCAGAGTGTTGCGCGCCTAGGTACTCAGTTTAATCTCGAAACTGTTTGCAAACCTGGCAACACTTTACTTTGGGATCTACTGCAGGATGACAAAATCGGCCAACTTGGTGAAGGACTGGCAGTCGAAGCTGAAAAAGCTTTGTGCAATCTGCTATGCTATAACATTGATCGATCCATACCGATGAAATTTATTGAAGGTTGTTTGGAAAATCTTGCCTCCAATCGTTCAGTCGTTATTTCTTTGAGAATCCTACCAAAACTGCTTGCAAGTTTCCAACAATTTGGCACAATGGATGCTCATACTATCACGACGTGGGCGGATCGTGAACGCGGTATGATGAAGCATTTTTTTAACAATCTCAAGACTTATGCTACTACAGGTCCCAAAAGCCTATATTCACATCAAACTGAAATTCAAGTGCGTCTTCAATTTCTTTCTTCAATATTCTCACCGTTAGGCTCGCCAGATGCTTTTCGTCTTAGTCTTGAACAGGTCGACACTTTGTGGCAGTGTTTAGCCCAAGATCCCAGTTGTGCTGATGAACTTTTTAGTTGGTTACTTAGTCAAGCTAAATCAACTGAACAGCATGCTCTTGGAATGGACACACTAAAACATCTATGTATGCGTAAGTTACCTAGCCTTCCACCTGAAACAATCAGTATGACCGGTCTGAGTTTATTTCAACAACTTTGCAATCTCGCACGTCTTGCGGCTGTTCATCTTGATAGACCTTTGAGAGATGTAGACTCTGTTGGTATGGACTTTCTGTGGAAAATTGCTCTTAGAGCTAAAAGCACAGAAGTTAGCATGGCTGCAATTCAATACCTGAATGGCTACTATATGTCACGTCAACTCACTCAAGAAATTGAGTTCGTCTCTCAATGCATGACGCATTTGGCCGCAGCCAGTGCTGACCTCGAGTCGAATGAAGAAGCGAGTCTCCGGTGTATACAAAGAGCTCTACTTTTACTCAGAACCCACTTGGAAGCATTCAAAAAACGCTACGCATACCATCTTCGAAGATGGGCTTTAGAAGGTAGAGGAGCTGGTAGTCACATTGCCGCCAACAGTTCTGAAAGAAGTCAACAAATGCGAATTTTCGTACAACCAGCTGGCATATCTGAAAAAACGACATTTACACTTTTTAGCACAGATTATGTAGCGGATTTAAGAGCCGAAGTATCTAAATGGTGGGACGATACACATGCACGATTGGTTATGGACGATAAAAATTTAGGATCCTCTTCTAAATCCATAGCAGGAACAAATTCGGGTTCGGTCTTAGGGTCTTTATTAACAGACGGACCGATACGAATGATAACGCAAGGACAAGAACTAACAATAGATTTTGATGAAAAAACTTTGGCAGAAGTTGGATTTAAAGATGGACAATTAGTTTTTATCTCCTTGGGTGCTGGAAGGTGTAACGGAGGTGGCAGGGCTGGTAAAAGAGACATAGATTCACCGTCGCTGCTGCCTCCACCACCAAGAGATTCTCTGCCTACCTTATTACTATTGAGACCTCAATACTTCGAACAGCTGTTTACGCTTATGCGAACGCTAGGTGCTATGAAGACTGTAGGAAAGGATGGTCAAGAAATTCCGCACACAAAAGCACAGGTAATTGCAGTAAATTACAAAATAATTAATATACACTTATTATTAGTTCCAAGAAATTTAAATTTAAATTAAAATAAGACTATGTAAATACAAAAATGTTTTGTAATTGTTACTGTGCACAAATCATTTCTTTATATTTTATATAATTTAAAATTAAATTTGAAAACATATACACTATAAAAAACTTATTAAAACTGTTTAACATATTTTTATTTCCAGGTTTTATCGCGTAGAGTATGGGACACGTTGACTCTTCTTCCCACAAGTCCTACCCTACTCCAAGGTTTCCAAAAACTCGACGAGGCTTCCTTAACCGAACTCTTGGATCCTTCGAATCCGCACAAATTGATGTATTCTTTGTATATCGTAGAATCTTTGTCCAAGCGTTCAAGTCGTCGCGATATGCTGTCGCTCGCCCACGAAGGTGGTGGCGATGCTAGTAGCGGTGATACAAATAGTGCTGATTCAGATGATGCGCCGACCGATTGGTCCACAACATTTGTGAACCACGGTGGATTGCGCCACCTCTTCGATATTTTCATGTCAGGCTGCTTAGAAAACAGCGATAGCAGTGAATGGCAACAAGACTGTTTGGCAAGTCTGCTTAAGCAGCTTTGTCACTTGGGCGTAGCAAGAGATGGCAAGCGAAGAAATAAAGCTGATAAATTAGCCATTCCACGCCTCAGTAAAGAACTTTCCGCTTTAATGGATTTGAAAACTGTACTTCCGAGAATAACGGATATATTAGAAGAAGCGTCGATGCCGCGAGATCCAAACCATTACAAGACTGGACTTTTTGGACGTTCACAAGTAATTCATTACGCTATGGCTTTGCTCGTTTGTTGGGTTCACAGTGATCCTTCGATAGGGCAGTCTCTCTTTTCTAGTGAAAAGCCTTTCGGCAAAACATGGCTGCGCCGCCTTGTTTTAGAGGATCCTGAATCGGCTGTGCGTCGAGAGGTTTGCACAGCGCTTTACAAGCTTTGTCTCGGTACCGTCGAAAGCGAGGAAGATATTCTGGCCTCCTGCCTTCTCGAATCATCACCAGCTAATCTTATTGTTCCTTTGCTCCTAGAGCTTCTTGAATATTTACCAATTGCTGAGGCAATGCAGCCTTCGCGACGAAAGTCTGATATGTCCATGCATTTGCACCAATCACTTGACGAGGGAAAGGAATCTTATGGTCCAGCTTGTCGTGACTACTTTTGGCTTGTCTGTCGTCTCATCGATTCGCTTCCCGAAGATGCCATTCAAGAAAGTACAAGTGATAAGTCCGGTAGTACTATAGACTTGCAAGCTCTTGCCACTCGCGCTATAAAATCCATTTTAGCGCGAGACTATTTGGAGACACGTCATAACACTGTCGAAGATGACGGTCTGGTTGGTCTACTTAACCTATGCTGCAACATTATGGCGCACAATCCACCTTGTAAACAGGGCAAAGTAGGTCAAAATTTACTGAACCGCGTTTTCGACTTTTTGTTCGCTTTACCGAATCCTCGTGCAAAACACATGCCTAAGTGTAAAAGTCAAGGTTCGAGATCAGCAGCCTTTGATTTACTTGTCGAGCTTGTTAAATCGGCACCCGATAATTATAGGATACTTCATGAGAAACTGCTAGCTCAACATAAGCCCGGATTGCATTCGCCCTCTTGGGATTATTGGCCTCATGATGACGGAAGATCTGATTGTGGTTACGTCGGTCTTACTAATCTAGGCGCTACTTGTTATATGGCCAGCTGCATGCAACATTTGTATATGATGCCCCAAGCGCGTGCAGCTATTTTAGCAGCTGACTGTAATCGAGCTAATAAGCATCAACTTACTCTTAGAGAACTACAGAGAATGTTTGCTTATTTGTTAGAATCCGAAAGGAAGGCTTATAATCCACGAAGTTTTTGTCGCGTATACACAATGAATCACGAACCGTTAAATACAGGAGAACAAAAGGACATGGCTGAATTTTTCATAGATTTAGTGTCAAAATTAGAAGAAATGACAAGTGATTTGAAAAATCTCGTGAAAACACTTTTTTGTGGTATCATTTCGAATAATGTTGTATCACTTGACTGTGAGCATGTGAGTCGAACCCTTGAAGAATTTTACACGGTGCGTTGTCAAGTAGCTGATATGAGGAACCTCTACGAAAGTCTTGACGAGGTAACTGTAAAGGATACGTTAGAAGGCGATAATATGTACACATGTTCACAATGCGGAAAAAAAGTGCGAGCTGAAAAAAGAGCTTGCTTCAAAAAACTACCTCGCATTCTTTGTTTCAATACAATGCGTTACACTTTTAATATGGGCACAATGCTTAAAGAAAAAGTTAATACGCATTTTAGCTTCCCTTTGAGACTCGACATGTCTGGCTACATGGAAAAAAAATTGATACCTCGTCATTGTCAGGAGCGCGAAAAATCTGAAAGTGAACAGAACAGCAAAGAAGAGGAAATAGAGAGCAAAGAAGAGCATTGCCAATACGATTTGATTGGAGTGACAGTACATACAGGTACAGCTGACGGAGGACATTACTATAGCTTCATTCGTGATCGCACTTGTCCAAATAAAGATAAATGGTTCCTCTTTAACGACGCCGAGGTCAAGCCCTTTGATCCGAATCAAATTGCTGCTGAATGCTTTGGCGGCGAGATGACCAGCAAGACCTACGACTCGGTTACCGATAAATTCATGGACTTTAGTTTTGAGAAATCTAATTCTGCTTATATGTTATTCTACGAGTGGTGTCCGGATCCTAGCAATTCACCTCTTAAAGAGGAAGAGGCTTGCAGTTCGAGCCCTGTGCCAATGGATCCATCGCCATCTGTACATCTACAACATCTGCAATTCAAGAGCCAGGTAGAAGAAACGATGCCGCCCTTGGAGTTGAATAAAGAACTCGAAGAGTGGATCTGGCAAGATAACATGCATTTCCTTCAAGATAAAAACATTTTTGAGCACACTTACTTTAGCTTCATGTGGCAGATCTGTGGCTATATCCCGCAAACGTTGATGTCAACTCAGCCTGAAATCACGGAGCTGTCGGCAGAGTTATCCGCTTCATTTTTCATGGAAACTTTCATTCATGCAAAAGAAAAGCCGACCATGGTTCAGTGGGTAGAGCTACTGACGAAGCAATTCAACAATTCATTAACGGCGTGCGCCGGATTTTTGGAAAAGATGGCTGCAGACTCGTGGTGGCCCGTCCAAATTCTAGTCAAATGCCCAAATCAGATAGTCAGGCAAATGTTTCAGAGGCTGTGTGTTCATGTGATTCAAAGACTGCGTGCTTCACAGGTAAACAGTATTTTAAATTTTTATTTTTTTTTTAGGAAAACCAAACTGGCCTGATCTATAAATAAATTATAAAAAAACTAATTATTTTTAAGAAGGAATAAAAGTAAAATCATTTAAATATGATAATATTATTTTCTTAAATTATAAATAAAATTTTGTACAGGCGCCGTTTTATCTTGTGTGTGAATCGGAGGATGATCCCAGTACGGTTGGAATGCAGTCATGTGTGACCCGATTCGTGCGGATGTTATTGTCTCTGATGGAACATGCAAAGCAGCACCTAAAGCATCTCACTGAATACTTTGGTTTTCTCTACGAGTTTAGTAAGATGGGTGAGGAGGAAACGATGTTCCTAATCAAGGCTCAAGCAATTTCGACTATGGTCAACTTCTATCTTGGTCACAAGACACATGACTTCGTGGACTCAATCAGCGAGGAAGAGGAAGAAGAGGAGGTTGTGGCAATACCTACTGAGAAGCTGAGACCTGCCTCTCTTGACAAGATGATCACCTTGGTTGCATCACTGGTTGAACGTAGTAGGCTTCCCGATCACAGGTACGAATCCCTTTATCTCGAAAGTTGAATGATGTAACATTTGATCAATCTAGCTGGACAGATTAATTAAATGATCATTTAATGTTATTTGTTGTTGTAATTTTTTGAATAAACATGTTATCTCTTGCATATTATTAGTAAGTTAATTATTTGCGACTACAAGTAAGCATCATAAAAAAAGGTAGTTTTTAATCAATTACTAAATTTTTGGATTAACTTGTAATAATATTCGAGTAAATTTTGCTTAAATTAATAAGACACAAAAATTTGAAGATTGATGTTTATTTAAGAATGCAGCATATATAAAGAAATAAAGGATATTGACTTTGATTTTTAACTTTGTTTAATGCAACAAATAATTCTTGAATTTTTAAGAAAACAAAAATTGTGTTTTTAGCAAGTTTTATACACTATGCAAAACTATTAAGAAATGAAAAAACGTTTTTTCTAAATATATAAAGATTGATTGGTTAGAAATAAATAAAATGTTTCCAAAAATACACAGTGCTTACTTCAAATTTTATAAACCACATATATATTTGAAATAGGTTGAACTTGTCAGCGTCGGACTTCAACGCGGTGGCCGGTGGAAAAGGCTTTCCATTCTTATACCAACAGATTCGCGACATGATCAATCTGAATCAGACGCGCAATCTTATCCAGTCACTTTGCCGGTGGAACGATAGACTAGCGATCCACATCGTCACTATGATTTTCCAAGCAATTACCAAGCACACAGATGTCTGTCAGCCGTTCTTCAAAATTCTTACCTTGTTGACAGAAGGATCCAATCCACCAGGTTTGCCCTGTATGACACAACTGATCTTGAGCCGCGTGTGGGAAGTAGCAAGAATCGCACCTCACGGTGCTCTGGAGTGGTTAGCTCTCGCTGTCACCCGTAGCAAACTGGCACACGCATGGGTGCTTCAAGGGCTAGACACATGGCTCCAACATTTCCTCATCGAGCATTCGAATCACCGAGTAAGATCAGCAGCCGCTTTCCTCCTTGTTTCTTTAGTGCCATCAGCTCATTTTAGGCAGGGATATAGGAGTGCTCATAGATTAGGAATTAACTGCGCCGCTACAAGAGAGTTGCAGCTCTCACCAGAAGCAACAGCAGTGCTACATCAGATTTACACAGCGCTTCTTAGATTATTGCAACCCGCTAGGCATTATACTGATATCGCTACGCACGGAACTATGAAACTCACTGCCTATTTTGTTTTGATGTCTTACTGCGTTATTTCAAAAGCGGAGAAACTCATGGTAATATTTTTTTAGCGAAAGAAAAATTTTTTTTAATCATAATAGAATTGAATTTAAATGATACATTTATTTCAGTTTGGACAATACATAAACGATCTTTGGACTTTATTCCATCCAAAATTATCTGAACCAAGCATTCCAGTACATCACAATAAACAAGCACTTTTACTTTTCTGGTATCACGTTAGCAACGATTGTCCCGAAAACGTTGCACTCATACTTCATAATACGCACATAACGAAAAATATTGCATTCAATTATATTTTGTAAGTAACATTTCTAATTTATGACAATTTATTTATCTTGTAGGATTTTTAATAAATTAATTCTTTTAATTTGGCAGAGCTGATCATGAAGACCAAGATGTTGTTCTTTTTAATCGTGTAATGTTGCCTGCATATTATGGTTTATTAAGGCTTTGTTGTCAGCAATCGCATACATTCACAAGGCAATTAGCTGCACATCAAAACATACAATGGGCTTTCAAAAATATAACTCCGCATCCAACTCAATATTCTACGGTATATAAATTGAAATTATAAATTTTTGAAGTTCTTTTTTCCGTCATGTTAAACAAAAGTACATGAATATTTTATAATTTTATAGGCTGTGGATGAATTGTTCAAATTGATGCAGCTCTTAGTTGCGCGGCATCCGGACCAAACTGAACAAGAAGAAGCTGAGGTTGCGTCATTTAGAAGAGGAACTTTGTCTTCCTATTTACAAGGACTCGATGGACGATCGTGTTGGGCTACACTTATATCGGCGTTTAGGTAATTTTTAATAGTATTAATTTATGATATTTATATCTATAAAAATAATTTATTGATTGGTTTATTTATTTTATTTAATCTAGAATTTTAATTGAATCTGACGACGATCGTCTCTACGTCGTATACAATGGTGGTTTAAGCATGGCCCTAGAAGCCTTCCATATGTTGCACATAATGTACCACGAAGCTACAGCATGTCACGTTGCAGGTGATTTAGCTGAACTCATAGCTATAATTGTTGAACTAGTTCGGTGTGTACGTACAGCCCGGGACGGTCCTGATGCCCGCAGTATTCTTGCTAATTGCAAAGAGTGGCCGGACGTGCTGCGCAAGCTAGCCACGCTTCTAAACACTTACAATCCGTCGGACATGCGAAACCTCGCCATTGATCTACTCAAAGAAATGGTGATGCTCGTACCGACTGATGCGATCATCATTCTGGCGCCACTTTTATCGCACTGCCATGCTGCTCTGCAAGAGTCACATGCTACTGTGCCCCCAGGACCGTACCTGCCAAGACGCTCGACGCCCCCAGGGAAAATGCCATCAAGGCCTGCCAGGCCGATGGTGCAAATGGCTGTGCCGCACTCACAGCTAGAAGCTGCTAAGGGCACTGATCCGGAATATGACAGTGCTTTGTTAGAGTTCTATTTACCGTATCATGAACTCATAGATGTTATGTGCAGATTGGCTATTAACAACGATTGCATGTCCGAGATTCTTATTAATTTAAGCGCTATGTTGGGCTTTGAAGGTAAATTCTATTTTCATTTAATTACATTAAATCTAAAAAAATTATTCTTTACTTAAATTTTGTTCTAGGTGTTCCACTGCATTTAGCCCTATTTCCAAGACTGTGGTTAGACGTTCACGCTGCAAGTCATATTGATAGAAAACATATAGCCGGTCTTCTTCGTTGTTCGTATACTGTAGATTATGTCGACGCGGTTTTATTAGACGAACGATCATCGTTAGCCGTACCGGCGATACACGCTTTCCTCAAAACTTTCTTCCCTAAGTTGGCCAGTCACGTACTTACAGAGCAGACCTGCGCAATTATCGACAATCTTGTCAGTACGCTTATGTCGATGGTGGAAGTGGTTGACGTTCAAGCCTCAGCACACAGACTTACCGGTGATTTACGTGCTTTAGCTTTAGTCTACAGTAGTGGTGCTGACATAAAGCCACCTCCAACATTGCAAAGCACCCTCGAAACGTTGTTGGCGAGAACAAAAGCAGCGAAAATTCGGATAAAAGAAACGAAACAGCAGGATCTCGAAGCGCCAACGAAAAAACGCAAGTTTACAGTCACTGATGAAATCGAGGACGAAGATGACGATAATGAAGATGACGAGGAAGAAGGTAGTGCATCGAGTCCTGGCACTGAAGATCCCAAGGAAGAAAATGAGTCTCCTGACACCGGTACGACGTCGGGTCCGACAACGATAACTACGACAACAACAACGGCGTCGAGCGGAGCAGGAACTACAGTTGCAGCAACGGTTAATAAGGAAAAAGGCAAAGAACAAGAAGAACCGAAAGTGACTAAACTTAATGAACCTTCGGAGAAATCGGATCAGGGAGATGCAAAATCAAGTTCTAGCCTGATTACCGCCAGCAGCACGACGAGTAGTAAGAGCAGTCAACTCATCCGATCAATGAACACTGTTTCATGGCTAGACATGCTTGAAAAGACTATAATAAATCTGCAAATGATCGTGCAATTTCAGTCGAAAAATTGAGAGAACAGAGACATCATATGGAATGAAGAAATTTTGTGTACATGCTTCTTCGCGTGGCATTTAAATAACGATTAAAATTTATCTGCGGTTCCAGAGGTAACCCACTGGATTTCGTTTTGATAAGGAATTTGAATCGTATGCGGATTGAATTCGATGCGGGCTGTGCTTGAACTACCGCAAGTTACAATGCATTCATGTTCATTATGAGAGACAGGCCGAATTTTACACGTGTGTATGCGTACATACACGTGCGTGTGTATAAAAAAAGAAAAAAATACATGTGTATAGTTCACTACTAGTTACTTGTCGAGTGTACTTTTAATACGCTACATCTCGTTTAATCAAAGAATGAGAGCTGGAGAGTGAACGATCGGTGGATAATGTATGTTCGCGTGTACATGTAAAAAATGATTAAGAATAAGACAAAACAAAAAAAAGATCTTTAATTGACTTGCGAATACAAAATTATGAGTCGATGGGGAAGCTTTGTAGTTTTAGTTAAAGCGTGCATTATTATACCATTTTCTACTATCAGTACTCATACTTTTTTTATTTACGATTTTCTCTTTTTCTGTTAAAAAGAATGGAAGAATTTTTTTAACGAGTTGATAAAGTTTGTAGAATCAAAAGGTAAGTATGTTTCAGGTGAAATTGCAGTTTTAACAGTCATCATGTATCGAAACAAGTGCTTCTTCTTCTTTTCATAATATTATTATTGGCCTTATCATTCCGTCAAAGCAGATATGACATAGGCCGTCATCGTTATACAAATCACATGCGTCTGTGATTGTTTTTAATATCAAATGTGTTTGTACGATGTAAAAAAATTATCAACACTAATTGTTCGATTCATGAAATATTTTTTTTCTACCGAACGGTACATATGAAGTATTAAATTGTCAGTTTTGTTTCTTAATTAGTATTATCAGAAATATATTTTTCAAATATTCTTTTAAGTAATTATTTATAATTGTAAATGTAAATCTAAAGAAGAAATTATAGAGATAATGCGTTCAACGACTCTTGCACCGAATTGTAGATTACCAATTAAATATAATTTATTGACAATATAATTTATAATATCTTATTATCTAATATAAATGTTGACTGAAGATATGAGTCTTATGAAGTCACTAAAAATAAACTTTGTTATTTAACATAAATTTTATGAATACCTTAAATTTTATTTTTCATTTTAAGCTAACACAAAGTGATCTATCAATGCATAAAATTTTATAAAATTTTAGTATAACGGAACATTGATATAATTATGAATATTCAATTTTATTGTATAAGAAATAAATGATTTTAGAACATATGTAAATATATAAAATAATTTCATTATTATTTTAGGCTTACTATTTGAAAAATATATTTCCCTATTATATAAAAGGCGTTAAGATATACTATGTTAAAGCTACAAGTTTTGAAGAAAAAAAATTTTTCATATTTCTAATAATTAAAAGCAAATAAAAGTAGTGCCACAGTGTTTATCACAAAAATAATCTTTTTTATATTAAATTTAAATGAATCAGTTTTTTAATTATAGTATACCATTATATTTTTTGCTGAGAGAGTGCGAATGTTCACAAATATAATAATGTTCTCTAAAATGTTCAAAATTAAACGGAATAAAATACATTTTCACCATTTTTTTCACAATTTTTCGTATTAAATTTTTATGTAGAAAGTTACTTAATAAGTCTTTAGCGTCTTTCCTCATGTGTAAATAAAATTAACCTTCTTAAAAGAGAAAAACTTATAAATAAAAATCCATTAAATGTAAAAGATTCAGTATTTTTTCAACACTCATTCAAGTATTGCCGAGTCGGAAATCAGGATTTCACTTTGCTTTAATTGTTACGTTGTTCCAATTTCGAAAGTTTGAATTTAGATTTTGAAATCTTTTGGTCGGTAAGGTAGATTGTATTATTGGGAAAGCATACCAGATGATCGTACGAGAAATCGAATATATATATAATAAACCTACTCTACACATGCAAACCAGCTGGCGTTGTCCAAACACAGTTTAGTTTAGAACCTGCAGTTCAACCCCAATAAACAAAACCGTTTCTTCAATCAGAAATAGAAATTTTATGTTTGACAGTGGCTAAGTGCAATTCAAATGCATTTGAGTTTAACGTGACGAATAAAGTCAATTGGGGTCTGTCGAGGAACAAAATTTTGTTTAAAGGTCGACTAAAGAGCTCGAAACTTTTTAAAAAATGGGTAGCACTGACAAGGCTGTGATCACTGGTTTTATATGCAGACTTTGTAGTAAGATGAATCGATTTGTGATCCATATTTACGGCGAGGAAGGCGAGAGAATGAAACTTGCCGAGAAAATCAACACTTATCTTCCAATAACTGTAAGTCCGTTATTTATTTTGTTTTCTTTCAGGCAAAATAGTGCTTGCATTAAGGCTATGCCTTGAGTCATCATTATTATTATTATTTCTACACAATTCTATACAATAGCATAGATTCCATCTATGTAACCATTATGTATGTTAATACAACAGTAATATGGAAAAAGCAACTAACTTTTCATTCAATCTTCTTATTTAAAAAAATTTATTTGAATTATTTATTTAATAATTAATAACTTTTAAATTAAATGTTGCAGGTGAATGCGAATGACCAATTGCCAAAAACTGCATGTTTACACTGTATTAAAAGATTAGAAGCTCATCATGAATTAATGGAACAATTCATGTTTGCTAGGCAAAAATTAAGTAGTGAAACTAGATCTATATCATCAGCGTCTTTGTCATCTATAACATCTCCTGCTGCATCGTCAACGTCCATTGATACAGCTGCATCCAGTAGTCCACCTCCTTGTTGACATAAGCAACTTCCAAGTCTTGCTTAAGTGCATTCAACAAATAATAACTGATCATTAGGTTAAGTCACATTTCATCAACATAGTTAATGGATATTTGAAAGGAGTCAATATGTTGCTTCGGTTTGCATTTTCGATGAAAGAAAAGTTATTCATAAATATACATCACTGTAAATTTTCTATTCAAAAATCTATTTTAAAAAGTGAAAAACTATATTCTAACGAATTTGGCAATCAAATTTATACAAGTAGAAATAAAAAAGATTTGATGTTCTTCATTTTTATTTATAACATTATTTAATTTTCTTTAGATAATTTTTCTAAACATTCGTTTGATTTATTTACCTTGGTCTCATTTAATATTCACAATTTTAATGTATTAATTTAGAGACGAGTATTCATTTATATCTATCTTTATTTGATATAAGTACTGTATAAAAAAGTCACTGCAAAAGTGAAGATGCAAATTAAGTCAGCTTAAGAACAAGCAACATTTAGTAATAATCATTGTGGCAATGTAGTTTGAAATAACAAATGATTCTTTATTATGTACTTTATTAATCTATATATATATATAAAATATTTGCACAGCAGAAAACGCATTAGTTAAAGCGAGAAACATCTGTACATTTTGTAAAATCAAACTGATGTCATTGCTTTATCCTTTTAAATAATCAAGCTATATATATTATATGAGTTTTTATATGTTTAAAAGATTTATATTAATCATAAAAAATAATAATTATAATTTATTGTATAAAAGTGATGAGCTGTATAAATAATTATATGAGTTACTAAAATGTACCCATTGCTTTCTCAGATTATTTTTGTTTACATATTGTATGATGGGTCAGTAAATAAAGTGTTTTATTAAAGAGTATATCATATTGCATAAGATTTTATTTTTCAACGATATTAACTAACACAAAGGTTACCTGAGCTTATACAATTTCTTACACCTCTTATAAATTTGATAATATTTACTACATATTTATGCATTTATATGTACATGTAGGATGGATAAAGATAAAAATGACGCTTTTCTACTGCTAAAGCGGATTTAAAAAGATTTAACAACAAAATAGTTGTTGCTACTGTACATTATGAAAAAACAAAATTTTAAATGCTTAAAGATATTTTACACTTACAATAATAAATGATGTTAATTGCGCGTTATTTCGTACAAAAAAATTGAGAAAATGAAGAGATCAAGACATGAAAGTCCACCGGTTGTCGAAAATTAATAAATACACTGTGTCTTATCACATCCGAATTGATGTAAAAATGCGCACAATTTGTTTTACAATATTTAGCTAAATTTTTATTTTGACATACAAAGTTTTATATATTCATTGTATCGCTTTAATTTTTGGACCTTCGGTGTTTTAGAGCAATTTATTGTGATTACTATTTGAGAGAAGTAATATTTTAAAATGTACAAATGTTTTAAGATTATTACTGTAAGGCGGTAAGAAAATGAAAAATTAAAATCTGATACACGACCATCAAGATTATATGCAATGTAAAATATATACAAAGTTTATAGATCTAATGGATTGGGTTATATGATGTCACGATGAACCATAGCTCTTATTATTAACCGAGTATGGCTATTTACCTCTTATAAAAAATATATGTATATACCTATAAAATTTTACTTTTGACGTGCGTGACAATAACATGCATACTTTTCAGACGCTTTGTTCGTCACTTCTATGATTTAAATAACAAAAATTCCGCAGTTTTTTCATTCAAAAATAGTATACTAAAACATTGCACCATGTAAAACTGTAGGTAAAGCATTGAATTTTAAAAAATTGATAAGTTATTGCTATTTTTACATAAATAAAAGTATAAAGAAGGACGGAGTCTTCGTCTGTCAGAGTAGCATGCAATGTGTCACTTTGCATCCGTGTGATGCCAGTTTCGCAAGTAAATGATAACAATTTCCTTTTTACAAATCATTTACAGTATTATAATAATCCCAAGCTTACATTGAAAAAATCTTACATTTTAAAATAATTAATCATTTTCTTTTCAATAATTCATTTTCCGGTATTGGAAGCATAAATAATTTATATTGGATCGACATAGTTGCGATTAAATATCTCAGCTTATTTTCAAAATTTCATTTTTCATTATTTAATCAACTACCATTATTTCGCTGTCGTCCTCACGCTTCTCTCATTCGAATATAAAAACAATTGTAATACAATTGCAATTTAGGAGTCCCCTTATGTTATTTACAGTGTTACATCTACATCATTCTTAGGTACTCGAAAATTGTCATGAAATCCTCGCGAAATAGAATTTTTTGTACATTGCCTAGGACTTATTCATCTTCGTTCTAATCACGATTGTTGGTTTTCAGCTTTCGAAGCTTTGTGAGCTAAAACAGAAAATTAAAATTTTTAGAATGAAACTCGTTAATATTAACTTTTAAGTTGCAAATAATACAATACTTAATATTTTTATATTATTTACCTTCTCGTGCTCTTCTTTTCAATTTTTTTCGGCGTCTTTCAACAGCAGTCAGTTCTGTTTTGACTATCGAATAAACTTTTTTTAGTTCCGATACTTGATTTGTATAAAATGCAATTCGTTGATTGCCATCTAAATTAGGATCTGAAAATTAAATAAAAAAGCATTTAAAATTTATAAAAATAATTAAAATTGTTATAGCTAAAATAGGTTCTAAAAACATTGAAGATTCCTACCTATTTCCACCAGGAAATTATATCTTAATCCAGATGGTCTATTAGAGGAAGCTCCTGAATCCGAGTTATTAATCGCATTATTGCTAGATCCTGAATTTAAATTATTTGTTGCTGCTGCAGCTGAATTTCCTGATGTTGCTGGTCCATTAGTCGTTTGACATGTCGAATTGTTTATATAAACGTTCGAACTCTCACTTGTATCATCACTATCGCTACCAGTGCCATGTCTTGTATTACGAGCGCTTTGTCTGGGCGATTTCTTACCAGATGCATTGCTTTGAATGGAAGTTGACACAATTTCTTCCTTTCGCTTTTTTCTTTTTTTCGTTAAATTTTCATCAGATAAAGCACGTTTGGCTGGAGGCTTCTGTATACGGTCAGAGGAAGATGCACCGCCATCACCTCCTAGCTCAGAATTGATTAGTGAGGATCCATCATCTTCGCTTAAACCAGGACCACCAGCTTTGCTGGGATCATTTTCAGCCTCGGAGCTATTTAATTTAGAGATTGTATCTTCCGAAGAAGAAGGTGTTGAGCCACCTGTTCTTTCATCCTGTGGTGAGTTAGATATTCCAGATAAAATGGAGTCTGGAGTAGTCGGAGGAGTATTTTCCACCACAGGAGCAGCATCAGTACTCTCTCTACGCTGCACTGGAACTGGCATGGGCACTACTTGTTCATGCTGTTGCTTTTGTTGCTGTTGTAGTTGAATTTGAACTGGTGGTTGTAACTGTGATTGAAGCTGTGATGGTGAAAGTTGCAAGGGAGGTTGTCTTATGGCTTGAATACTTGGTGGATGTTGTACACTCATAGAAACAGACACTAAACTGTTAGTGCTCTGAGTGAGGCTCACACCTCCACTCATTGTAGCTACTAAACCACAATTTGGCAATGGCGTATTAGATGCAACAGTACTTAAAGGCAGTTGAGCAGCAACAAATGCCACAGCCATTTTGCTTCCTGTAAATAAAAAAATATTAGATTGAAATCCATTTTACTTGAAATTTTTTTTTTTCATTTTATAAAAAACAATTAAAATAATTCCATAACGAATATAAAAATTTTATTTTGAATCCAAAAAGGGTTGTCAAATTGAATTATTTTATCTTCTGAATTATCTTGTAAATTAAATTTCATTTTAATTCTTTTTTTTATTTTATTTTATTAATCGTAATTTACAAGTAGTATTGCTCAATTACAAAGTAAAAAAACAATAAACAAAAGTTCAAATCTAATGCATCAATGATAAGTTCAATTATTGATGGTCACTTGCATTGATTATAATAAAAGTATACGCAACAAAATAATAAAATAATTAAAAAATTTTTTTATCAAATATTTCTGAATCAATTTATTTTAAATTAATTAAATTTTTTAATTATAGTTTTAATTGTATAAATAGTATTTAACAATTTTTCTATTTTAAAATTTAAATAATAATTTTTGTAATGTTTCACTTAAGCAGTACGTAGCATTAGCTATCTGTTTAAATTTTTGTTTATAAGTTGAATCTTGCATATAATAATTTTTTTTAATTTAAATCTTGAATTTAATTTGAAAATTTTTATTTTTCACTCGTTATCGCGATATGGTCAATACAGCAACTTAAACTTAATATAAATGAATGTTTTTGTTAAAAATATTATATAATTGTCATTCAATTGTGTGAATCTTAAGGATCTATTTCCGGCTAGTACGACAAATTATGGAACTAACCCACATATACTGCTTGAAACGCCCGGTAATTTCCCTAACTATACATTTTACTCTCCAATAATTAAATTCCGTCGCACATGGAATAAGGTACCTTTAGATGTACGAAATTCCGTTTTTAAAAGTGATTTTAAATCTTTCAAAGTGTCTCATATTTGCACCTAATTCTGCACACTCACTGCGTTGAAGCTGTAGTGTACTTCTTTAATTTAACATGTACTTAATTAATATTATTAAGATTAGATTTACAATTTTTTACAAATACTTTGCAATAGGGCTTTTTCCCGTTCGTACATTAATAAATAAATAAATAAATAAATAAATAAATAAATAAAAAAGTTTAAGTCACTATTTTAGTGCAAATAAAATAAATATTTCATATTAACGAGAATTTTCTATTATGCTTTTTAAAAACAATTGAATAGAAAAAAAAAATTTGTTAGTACCAGAACGTTTTGAAAACTGTACAGGTAGTAAAAGATAAAGTCGGAAGGTACTTGGGGTAAAAGTGGGGGAGAATGCTGGGTTTAACCAGAATGCCTGACCCAGGTATACAAAAAGACAATAAAAGATTTGGAAAAGTTTGAAACCATAGAAAATGAGTTTCCTCCCCCTTTCCACGCAGTTAAATGCTGTTAGCAGCTATTAGTTAAGTAAAAAGAAATATAAAGTTTAAACAATGACTTAAAAAATATTATATTAAATTTAGAAATTTTTTACCTATATCTGTCTTGACTATATTTTGAGAAATTGTTCTTTCTTGATCTAAAGATTCCGCTCCGGGAGTAGGTGACCCAGGTATCTCTTCCTCGCACAATAGTGAATTAAGATTTTCTCCATCTTCTTCAATTTTAGTGATTTTTGTTTGTAATACAGCAGAACTGACGCCGGCTATGCCACTTTCTCCTTGAGTAACTATCATAGTTGAATGTTGCTGCGTTATGACGCAGTTGAACTGACCACCAACTGATGTTGCTAATGCTGTTTTAGTTTTTACTTCTGCATGAGCTTCATTACACTTTTCTTCTTGAAATTCTTCACTATCAATTATTGTCAATCGTCTTTCAGAATCACTACTGTCAGTTGAATCAATAGAATCTCTATCAATGGTTGATTTTATTTTACTGACAATTGTCTCCTTTCGAGTTAAATTAAACTCTTTGCCGACTTCGGTACTCGGTAAGTCGCAAGAGACACTTTCTTGAGAGACGCTTACCGGCGTCGCACAAGCAGCAGGCGACGTTTTCTTCCAAGACGCTTCATCCATTTTTGTTAATTGTTCCTTCTTCTGACTGCTGTAGGTTTTAGGTACCGGTGTTATTGATGCACTAACAGTTGCTTTTATCTCATCTTCTTTCTTTTTCATCACCTCCAGAAGAGGGTCCCTGCGTAATTCTATTTCTTGCAGAGGATCTCTTTTGATTATAGTCGCTTCCGGTTGTTTCTTTTTCTCGGGCTCTTGTTTTATCTTAGTATCCTCCTTTTCTTTAATCTTTTTAGTGACTACGTCAGATTTCTTTGCAGATTCTTTAAACAATTTACGCGATGGAATATCCGAGTCGTCTTCTTTCTTTGTATCCTTCAGCTTGCTACGAAAGACTGCAGCTGCTGAGAGTTTTTCTTCGATACTAGCAGTTGCCGGTAAACGAGCACTGATTGGTGCAGGCACGGTCAGCGTATGGGGGACTATTGGGGTGAAATCAAGCGGCTTCAATTCTTGTTTTAATTCTGATTTATTTGGAAGAATAACTTCAGAAATTCGTTTTTTATCCATACTTGTTATTGATAGCTTATTATCAAGAGACGAAGAAGCCAATGAACTTGCTTCTCCAATTTTAGACTTAGAGTCGTCTTTATCGTGAACTGCAATGACGCCGGTCGATTGGCTTGACTTCTTAGATTCTGTTTGTATTTCACTTTTTGGTGCTAACAAGCGATCCTGCAAATTTTCGTTTTCACATGCCATTGCAGCTGCTTTCGCTTTTGGACCAGAATAATGTGAAAAGTATTTTGTATGATCTCGAGTTATTGGTGGATCGTCTCTTTCATCACTGTCTTCGCTGTTAAATCCGTCTTCGGTTTCTTCTGCTTTCCTACTGGCTGCTCTTCGAACCGGTTTCTTTTTCGATTCTATAACTTCACTTACATTAGATTCTGCTTTGGATGCTGGTGTTCCAAAAGCTTTTTGCCTTTTTTTCTGATTTTTCAATGCCTCTTCGTCAATAGTACGCTTCAACTTTTCTTTGGTATCCAACGAATTTTCGTCTACGATATCGGCGTCCAATGAAGGCTTGTTAATAAATGCGTCTTTCCGAGAGACGCTCTTTGCACCACTATAGGTGGGGTAAAACGTACTGCGTTCCTTAATTCCCTCTTCTGGGTCGTCATTGTCATCTGCTTCATCCCCTCTCTTAACTCCTTTCCGTGCTTTCTTTTTGGCATCGGTGTTTTCTGATTCTAATGAATCAACACTATTTTTACTTTCATTACTTTTTAATGCACCTGGACCTGTAAAAGTTTTAGGTTGTCTCTTTTTTGGACTTTCCGCGCTATCATTAGTCGATGAGGCTTCATCAATGTTGCGTACTGAATTAGCGAATCCATCTTTCCGTTTAAATGCCGCTATATTACTATAATTATTCGGATAAAATTTAGAAATATCTCTAGGGGAAACTCTGGCATCTTCTACTTCGGCATCGGCTTCTTCAGATTCGTCATTTTTCTTAAATATTTTGCGTGACTTTTTCTTACTATCCGAATTTTCTGTAGGACTACTTTCGGTTTTAGGTTCCGTTTTTCCAGGTGTAATTGCGGTAGTGAAAGTTTTCTGACGTTTTTTTGGACTTTTTAGATCATCTTCAAAAACTCGTTTTTTAATTTTATCTTTTTCTTTATCTTTTTCTTTTTCTTTACTTTCTACAGGAACACTTCCACTCGAACTTCCACCTGAATCCCGTTTATTTCTGACTTCAAATTCAAAAGGTTCTGGTTCTTTAAATTCATAAATATCTTCGGTATGTTCAGATTGCGTCGTTTCTATTTTGATTGACTCTCGCTTAATTGGTGAATTATTTTGAGGCTCAACTTTTGGTACTTCTCGTTTCTTTTCAGCTTCTGGGATTATCTGAAAATAAAATAATTTTGTAAAAATATTTTCTGAAATAATTTTTAGCCATATTGTAACTATACATGTGGTATATTTCAGTAAGTTTTATTATAAAATTTCGTAAATGTGTTCCCACCAATTGTTGTGATTTTTAAAATAATATATTCCAAATTCTATCGATAAAAAAAGTCTTTTTTACTTATTTTCTTATTTTTTTGAAACCTCAGTATTTATAAAAATAAATAATCTATATTTAAAATTTATATTTTTTAAGTTGAATATAATGTAATAGCAGATGTATTTAATTATATAAAAAAATAATTTATTTGATTAAACTATATGAGTTTGATAATGCATTAAGTAAACAAGTGCATTATTCGTTCATTTATATAATTTTATAAATATTTGTAAACATTAAAATAAAATAAATTTTAAATCTTTAAAAATATAAAACATAATTTTTAAGAGTGATGTAAATGTTACCAAAAATATTTTATCAATATAAAGTATTTTATGGTTTAATTATATTTCAGTAAGTTTTATTATAAAATTTCGCAAATGTGTTCCCACCAATTGTTGTGATTTTTAAAGTAATATATTCCAAATTCTATCGATAAAAAAAGTCTTTTTTACTTATTTTCTTATTTTTTTGAAACCTCAGTATTTATAAAAATAAATAATCTATATTTAAAATTTATATTTTTTAAGTTGAATATAATGTAATAGCAGATGTATTTAATTATATAAAAAAATAATTTATTTGATTAAACTATATGAGTTTGATAATGCATTAAGTAAACAAGTGCATTATTCGTTCATTTATATAATTTTATAAATATTTGTAAACATTAAAATAAAATAAATTTTAAATCTTTAAAAATATAAAACATAATTTTTAAGAGTAATGTAAATGTTACCAAAAATATTTTATCAATATAAAGTATTTTATGGTTTAATTCGAATTCTATGTATAAGTAATTTTTATAACTCTATTATGGTTACTGTTCTATGATTCCAAATTAAATCTACTTAATCAATTTAGAGGAAATAAAAAATTGATACTAGTGTTTTTTTATATTAAATTTTCTTAAAAAAAAATTAAAAATAAAAATATGAAATAAATTAATATCTAATCTAAATTATATTAATACCTGTTTCTCAGCAGTGCTATCCACTTCTACTTTTTCCTCTTTGACTGGTATTGGTGTACTCGACTCTTCGTCTTCTTCAGGTTCTGGTTCGACACTAGCAATTTCAAGCTTAACAGCTTTATCAAAACCTTTAAGTTCTGATCTAATTTGATTTAAGTCAAAGTCTCTGCCTTTAGGTTGTTCTTCATCACTCTCAGGTTCAGATTTAATCTCTTGCATTTTTCCGATTGTCTTTCTTAATCTTCGTCCTCTTCGAGGTTCCTCCACATCTTTTTCTGCTTCAGCGTCACTCGTTTCTTCAATTTTCATTCGACTTTCAGCTCTTCTCCTTGCTTCCCGACGACTTCTTTCCTGTACACCTTTGAGGCGTGATCTTGATTGCATCTGCGTCTCGGGTTCTGCACTCGCGTCAGAATCAAGCGAGTCCGTATCTTCGCTCTCCGATTCTTCCGCTACCAAAGCATCATTATGACCAGAAGTCCTTCTTGTCCGTCTGTCATTCAACGACGAAGAATCGGCGTTTCTTGTGACTCGCGTTGTTCTGTTACCTGCCGTTGTAGCAGGGCTTTTTGTTCGCGAAATGAGTGGTGACGGAGTCATTGAACGCGTCGCGGGAGTACCTTCACGATCTTCTTTTCGAGAATCTTTACTAGCATTTGAGCTACCAGGCGGAGCGTCGCTTTGCGCTCGTCGGCGACTTTGAACGGTTGAAGACGATGCACCAGCTCCTGCATTTGGAGCTGTTATTTTTGACGATTTTGCCCCAGATGAGCTTGTACTTGGCGTTTGTGGTCGAGGAGTAGCTTTTGCGCGTTTGACACGACCTTGGGCTTGGGTACAGTTTTGCGCTATTCTTGAGCACTTTATCCATTCATCGTACCTGTAAAATTTAATAAAAACATATCTTTCAATAAAAATTTAAATAAACAAAAATTAAGCAGAAAAAGATAATTTATTATAATTTTTTTAATTGTATAAAACTCTGCAAAACAAAATTTGAAAGAAATCATTAAAAAATCATTAAATAGGGCTACTGTTTTAGAACTAAAAATACTACTTTATTTTATACCTTGTATTCCACCCAGTATAATGCACTAAATATACAGCTTCAGCTCCATCTTTTTCCATATCAATAACCTTGGCTTCATAAGTAACTTTGTGTGTGTCATGTGTTGGTCCATAATATACCTTGAGCCTATCGCCAATTTCCACAGGGCCTTTGTAACTTGGAGCATATTCCACAGACCTATCTTCAGATCCTTTAGTTTTTTCACCTTCTACTTCCTTTTTTTTTCTACCACGTTTTTTTAATTCATCATCAGTCATTCGTTTTTGTTTATTCATAACTTTCTTATCTGACTCTCGTGAAGGTGTTCTGGTTTCTCTTGTATCTGAAGAAGAACTTGATTTGCCTTTTACAATGTCTTCTTTTGACTTAGATCTCGTTTTTGCACTATCATCTTCTTTACTTTTGTCATTTTCCTTTTTATCTTTCTTTAAATCAAGTTTCTTCTTTTCTGGCATCGTTTTTTTCTTCATTACTTCTTCTTTACTTTTAGTTACTTTAGATTTACCACCAACACTTGAAGGTGTTAATCTTGAAGAACTTTTTTGAGACTTTTCACTACTGGAAGACTCTTCCTCACCTTCTACATTTACATCGCTATCTTGACCACTTGCACTTTCTTCTGCTGGTTCTTCTTTCCTCTTTACTTTTGGCTTAAAATGAATAAAAAATTTTATTTTTTCTTTATTTTTGGAGTACTTAACTGATTTATAATTTTTCTTGGCTAATTAAAATAAGGTTATATTCTACGGCCCAACTATATTTGTGAACAATACAATAATTTTTTATTTATTGAATTTATTTATTTTATACCAAAGTATTTTGAATTAAATGATAAAATTTTTTTGTTTTATTAAATTATTGTTCTGTATATTATATAAAATGGGTTAAAAATTTACCTGCACTTCCTCTTCCTTTACTGCAACTTCTTTTTTAATATCTTTCTTTTCTTTTTTAACTTCTTCTTCAACGTTTGTAGTATTTTTTTTCTCTTTCTCTTCATCTTCTTTTTCCGTCTTTGAAACTAGCTTTTCTTGAATTGGCACTGGTGTATTTCTGTCTTTGTCTCTGATTAAACTACGTCCAGGACGTTGCTTTCTCATACCGCCTCTTGGATGATTTACCATTGTGCAACCCAATTTTCGGTAGAAATCTTCGAACGAGTGCAAGAATTTTTTGTACGCTTGTTTTACTAAATTGTGCGTTGATGAATTATTTTGCATTGAAAAGTTCAAGCGCCGTGTAATAAGTTTCCATTGATTCTGATTAGTCACACGATTATAACCGCCGAGCTTGTAAACTGCGCGGAATAATCTGTAGAGATCGATGTCTTCATTCCCGATCATAGGACAATTATTTATAGGTGTTCCACGATCATCCATGAATTTGTAAAGCTGTGCAACGAAGTGGTCTTTTTCTTCTCGGGGTTCATCGTCCGAACTCTATATTTTACATAAAAAAGCAAAGTAGAAACAATCATTGAGATTAATATCGATATGTCAAAGAACGAATTTTAATTATTTGTAAAATTTTAAGGAGGTTCAAGTCTTTCATGCAGGAAGCGAAGAAGACGGGGTCCCCTGTTACCCCGCGAAAGGCGCCCGTTCACCGCGGGCCCCCTCCGCAGCCAACGAACTCGACCTTTTGTTTACGTTGTCCCTTAGTTCTTTGTCAAATTCCTAGTAAGTAATTCACAGCCGGGCACATTTTGATTTCTTGATTGTTTTTCTGTAAAACTATAGCTGTTTTAACTTAAGCTCTACTTTTTTTATCGCGGACTCTTAACCTTCTTAGTTAAAATATTTTGCAGCCCATAAGAACACTGTGTATTTTACGTAAAGTTTATTGCTATTTTTCTCAATGAGAACCCTGATGAAAAATATTATAAAAAATCATACGTCTTATTTATGATATTTTTGAAGTTATATTAATCGATTCTACGTTAATTTCTGCATTTTTACGAAAGTGTTGCACCTCCTTAATGCAATCTTTTTGTTAATTTAAGAAAATTTTAAAAAACGTTTTTTTAATAAATTTATGATTCATAAAAGAAAAAAATTTAAAGATATCATTAAAAAATTAGATAGCTTTTCACATTATTTACATCTGAGTCGAGATCTCCATCCGAATCACTATTTCCACTTGATACAGTATTTCCAAATAATGAATCACGGTCCCAGTGAGGAGGCAACTCATTCTTCTCTAAAAATAATAAAGCTTTCTCCACAGCAACTTTTAAAGCACTGTTTTCTACTTTGTTAACCAAATCTTTAGTAAATTCTATTGCTTCTTTTTTAGGTACGGTGTAACTAAAAATAAGAAAAAAAAAACAAATATTTTAATAATTAAAATTTGCATATTTTTATTTTATTTGAAATAAAAATGTCTCATAAAAGTAGGTTTCTAAATGTTTTAGTATAGAAAAATATAGAAAAACACTACTTTTTTCAGAAAAATTTATAAATAAAAGAAAATTTTTATAAAATTTTCATAAATTTGGTAAATATTATAAGATAAACTTACTATCTAGCATCCTTAAATGATCTCACTAAGTAATCATCTCTGACCCTAATTCGGACAGTATCTTGAGCTGTTGGAGCAACAACCAGTCCAGGAAACCAATTATCTTTCTTTTTCTTGTCTCCAAGTTCAACACAAACAACTCTACCAATTTCTGGTTCAGTTTCTGGCCCCTCTTTACTTCCAGATACAGACCCTGAGTCATTACTGCCTCTTGGTCCATCATCATCTTCATCACTACTGTCATCTCTGAAAAATTAAAAATTAATTTTTACAACAATTTTTTTTCAATATAAAAACTAAAAAGTTATAATTACATCTTTTGCAAATCTGCTCAAAAGTAATCAAAAGCTAATGTACAATTTTTTTTATAAAGAATATAGTAATGTATGTTAAATGGATAAATTATCAAAAATTTCTAGTGTTTAAAGAGTTTTAATTTACTTTTTACAAATTTTGAAAAGTTTTATAAAGTTTAAAAAAAGATTAAAAAGAATTAAAATTTAAATTAATTAAACTTACTGAGTCTGCCTAGATCTTCGACCTCTTCTCCCTCCAATAACTGGATTTCCAAAATGTTCTGGATGTGTTAAGGGCAACTGATCTAAAGTTTCACTTTCCGCAAAATGTCTACCACTTTTTAAGCATAAAGCAGTCCTTCTCAAAGTTGTAATATCACCATCATCAAACACAACAGTATATTGACTGCAGTCTTGTATCTTAGTGATAGTAGCCTCAATAAAGTCTTTTCTATCATTGTGTCTAGCCTCAACGGATGCACCCACTCTCAGTGTCCCTTTGATTTGATCATCAGCAACAGTGGCCGTACCAAGGCCTTGCTTGTAAGTCACTCTGCACTTGACACTGCGCACAACCTTTTTGATCTTAGCCTCGCAGAAAGCTCCCTTATACTTGGCACTGACCTCAGTGCCCACTGACAAATAAGGCGGATCGTCCCCCTGCAAAACATTACAAGACATGACTTCACACGTTAATGAACTCTTTTCACAGCACACGAAAGCCACTGTCCAAGTTCAAAACAAACTCTCAATGTTTCAGAACAAGAAAAAGACCAAGCCTGCTGTGTAACCTTGAGCAACAAACACTACATCGAAAACAAAAATCATTCTCATCGCACAAGAGCAAAGTCCACAGAGTGGTGCAAAAAACAAAATTCCTCTACTGTTTGGAAGGGCTCTTTCTGGGCGTTCTCTACAATAGGCTAACGAACAAAATAAAGGAGACACCACGACGTATCCGGGACGTTCTATCACATGGCAGACCTAGAACAACAGATACACACTTCGCCTTCCCTCTTTCTCATCTCTCGGCACCGCTGAAGAGCTCGACGATGAAGAAGAGGATCAGGAAGTTGAGCAGGAGCAGCAGCGATTGTGGCCTGCACGATTGTGGATTTCTCTATTGCTTACCAACATCTTCCTAGCGCTCGACGTTCCTCCTCATAATACGCTGCTACCGTTTCCTCTCGATCAGACACATGAATCGCTTTCAGATTTGAGGCCGCGCGTTTCCTCATAGACTCCCGCTCGGCTCGTCCTCGTCGACGCCTTCCACTCGCGGACGACGAGGAGGATATATCGCTTCTCCGTTGCAGCTCTCGTGACGTTCTCTTCTCTTGCTCAGCGCGCTCACTTTTTCCGCCGCTGCCGTCGCCGCGTATACCAAAAGAGAAAAGAGGGAGCAAACAGAGCTACCTATATAGAACACGCGCGCGCTCCGTAAATATCCGCACCGCGACGTTATGCCAAGCGAAGGCCTCTCTCAGCTCTCTCCAAGTCGAGCCGTGCCTTCTCTCTCTCTCTCTCTCTCTCTCTCGCTATCACACTTACGCATTTGCTCTCTCGCTCTCTCGCGATTGCTTCCCTACTTTGTCGCGCTTTCGCGCTCGTGCTCGCGCTGCTTAGCGGAGAGGCCCATTCCATTCCCCGCAATATCTTTCCCGCTCTGCGCGCGCAGGAGGCACTGTAGTTGCCAGACGGGATCTATACTATATACATATGTTGTATACATGTATATAATGCCGAATCGCACGGCAACAGAGCTCAGGCCTTTTCTTCAATCCATCACTCGGGCATATATCTGAAGCTGAACTGAAGTACAATAACCTCAAACAAAAATGAAGAAGGTAAAAATATATTTCATGGGATTGAAATTTTTCATTTTACAATATTTTGATATGAGTTTGATTCAGAATTTAGCGTCATCAATCAGATAGAGTATTGTTAAAAAGTTTTATGCATCGTAAAAATATCATTAAAGGCTGCATAATTAGGTTTCCATTCCGAAACGTGACTTGGTTACGCTTTTATTAACTAATAATGCGTCATTGAAGATTAGACTTCAACCGATTCAAACTTGCTCGTTTGTTTGGCACATATACGTACCGGGCTGCTAGGTGTACATATGTGATCACGAAATAGCACGGGGGAGAGCAGAAAAACAAAATTCATACGTTCATCACGCTGCAAGCGCATTAGTCGTATTCTTATCTGTAATAGTTATGCTACATATATATTGATGTTAGAACGTCGCTAGTATTGCCGCGCGAGAATCGTAAAACTACTTTTTCTCTTCTTTTGTCTTTTTTTACTTGCCAAGTAATTTTATTGCATTGTAATTCGCTTTTTTTATCTTGGTAGCGGATTCGCCGTTTACTCTTTATAATGGTGCCACTAATGATACATAAATAATAAGTTTTAATTGTAATAGTTTGCACTTTTTTTCCTTTTTTGCATTTATAATATTTTTTTTCTATATATTCCATATATTTTCCAAACCTTTTCTTGTTTTAGAATATCAAAATTTTCGATTTTCTTTTTTTTATATAATGCATGTGTAAACTTTGCTTTCACTTGAATGTAGGCCATGTATCTCTTTTTCAGTTAAAACAAGAAAAGAAAAATCCTTGTTATAAAAATCCCACGCGATTCGTTCGCTTTTTGAGTATTTATCCATCTTGAGCCGAGGATACCGAATTATCGCTTGATTTTATCGAATTAGGAAAAAAAAATTGAATAACGAATAGCAATTAGTAAATGTCGACGCGCGAAGCACGCCCGAATTAACTAATATATTATATAATGCAGAAAAAGTATTGCAAAAAGTTTAATTTTCTAATGTAAGATAGCATGCAAATCATGAAGTTTATCTGATAAAAAACAGATATTTTAAATTCGGCATCATCTGTCTATTCCGTGGACAAAATGATTATTGTTAAAATATCTTAATTAAATCAATTTTGAATCAAAAATAATAATTAATTTTTTTATTTAATTATAAAAAATATATAACATATTTCTTAAATTTGAATCTGAAATGGTTTTTTATAAATAAAAAATCAAATTTGAGTGAAAAAAATTTTGTTGCTAAATGTTGCTAAACTTTATGAATTCTTACGAAACTTAACAAGTATTACGAAATATAGCCGTTTCAGATATTAGCAAGATTAGGCAGTTTTATGCAAGTTCTGGACAGATTTGACAAAAATTTATTTGGTTAAACTTTAACAACATTTAGCAAAAATATTTTTAGCAATAATGATGGCAGCAAAATTTGGTAAAAAATTATTTTTACCAAACTCGAATTCATGATTACAAATTTTATTATGGATTCTAATATTATGGATGCTAATATTGCTGAACATTTTCAATGTTGGTTTATTTAATTATTAAATTAATAATTAAATATTATTAATGACTTAATGAACACAAAAGGTAAAAGAAATCAAAATACATGACGCATTACTGAAGAATAACAATTTATTTGTAATACAAATTTCAAATAAGGAATAAAGAATTTAAATATTATTACTAAACAGTGCAGGTTCAAATATAAATTTTCCGCAACACTCATTGAAAATCTGGCAGGTGCAGTTTTATCATACTTAATACCAGTTTAGCAACGGGTGATAAAATTTCCGCTCACCAACCGATAAAAGCACTAATCTTATTTCCATCCCTCCTCTGCAGCTCAACAGTCGCTGCAGCCGGTACCGTTTTGGAGCTACCCCTTCCATCTTGCACATTCCATGACGTCAAAAGGTACACGTGCGCGTTGCACTGCTCGATTTGCACCTCCGACGAGGGCATGTTCATATCATCGCCTGAAGAAAAAAGAAGTTTGACATAAGGCAAGAACACGTGCCGCTAATTGTAAGGTGGTAATCGAGAAATAATGTATCTTTATTCCCCGGGAGATGAAAGAACCCAATAAGCAAAAAGAATTGTTTTAGAATACTTCAAGTATTCTTTAAGAACTCTTTTTTAACAAAAGTATTGTAGAAGTAGTCTTCAAGTATACTTTTTGAACTCACGAATGTCTGCT
>JAWWEM010000044.1:6247904-6258159 GCA_035582935.1 Ormyrus thymus | reverse complement strand
GTATATAGTTGTAAAATGAATAATTTGCGCATTATATAAATTAAATTAAATTAATTATATCCTATCCCTTCGTCATATGAATGTTACTGCAATATTCCAACGGAGTACTAGTATCATATAATTAAAAATTCTTTACTAACAATTACAAGAAATATACCGATGACTTCTTTTTTCTAAGCTCCAGTAACAATTCATATGAATATTACTGTCATATAGTTCAAAATTCTTTACTAAAAATTATAAGAAATATTTCAATAATTTCTTTATGCTAACTTTCGGTAAGAATTTCTATAATATTTCAAAGTCAGATATTTTGAAGACATATAAATTTTCCAGGAATATTTTAATAAGAGATTACTGGAAGGTTTCAATGTTGTCTTCTACATATTTCAGAAATATTCCAGTAGTATTTCGTGCTGTGTGGGTTATCACCAAATTTTTCGACTAGGCAATTCACTGCCTTAATTTATATTTTTATTCGAATTGATTATAATTATATAAGTAATTAACCGTCTAAATTAAAATCTTTTAATTAGATTACACGAGCGCGTAATAAAAGAAAGACAACGCCGAAGACAGTCACCTTCGCATTTCTAGAAAATAAAAGTGATACGGAACAAGTAGCATGAAAATGAGAATGAAAGTCGTATCAGTTGGAAGTCAACAAATGCGCTTGGCTATAAAATTGGGGAGAAATCGGTGAGAGTTGAAATGGCTTGACTGAAATTGCATTGCTAATTTAGATGTTTATATCAAATTTACTTCTCTCAGCCGATTTCTTAAAACAATATTTCTTTAACACGCTTTTATAAATTAAAATCTTTATTTACAATTGCTAGATATTTTCTCTTAATTCTTTTACGAATTACTCTCCATGAAAAAACCTTAGAACCTTTTTAGCTTCCACAAAGCGTATTCTCTTCGTTCTTACAGAAAAAAATCAGTTTCCCCCAAATGACAAGCAAGCAATTTTCGAATTGCAAAAGTTTAGAAAAATTAATAGAGCCATTACGTCCGCATTAAAGCAGCGGATTCTGTCACAACGTCCCAAAAGCTTCCACAGCCGCGTAACATCTCCGCCAAAGGACGAAGTACGCAAATTGCCGCGGGCCAATTATCCTCCTCGGGCGAGGAATCCCGGCGTCCTTGCATAACACAATGGTCGCGACGCGTATACAGAAAAATACCGGAAAGGCCCCGACTCGGGGCAGATGGCTTTCTTTGCAGCGTGTCGCAAAAGTGGAATTATTTCGGGCGAGCGCCGCCGCCGCCGTCGCCGCGAGCTGTTACGCATCGGCTCCGCGAGTGACGAGCAACGAAAGCGAAACTCGCGCCGAGGACAATTATCCTCGCGTCGATGTACGAGATGACGACGCCGATCCGCGGCTATATATAACGAGCGAGCCCTGAGACGACGACCTCAGTGGCGAGCTGGACGTGAGATTCGTTTTCGAGAGTCTCTGCGGCCGATCTTCCTCGAGACTTTCCTTGGGATTTGGAGGCTTTGCTTTTTTCGAGGTATTGAGTTAGCTTTTTGCTTCTATCAGGTTTTAATTCTAGTATAAAAATATTTTTCGACAGGTATTTCTGTTTAGTTAGCCAAAATGAATTGCATATCCCTCGTATCGATTGGACTCCTGATAGTATCGGTCTCCTGCGTTCCTAAATTCGACGACAGCGGGTAAGTTCCTTTGCCAATTGAGGTGTTAGTTAATCTGAATAAATCTGCGGTCAATTTACCAACTTCTGCTTTCAGCTTCAAGCCCAGCAGCATCGACTTTACGGAGAAAACGGCGAAAGCTCAAGACCAAGTGGCGGTGCCTACGCATTCAAAGTCCCGCAGCGATCAAGACGCATCGAAGAGCGCAAACGACATTCACGATCGCACTCAGGAGCCGCGATTCGGCTTCACCAACGTCGGTGACAACACCGTGAGTATCTCAAACTCGATAAACGACAATCTCTCGCGAATGTACTACTACGTGTCTAACGCGATAAAGGTCATCAGAATTCTGGGATACTTTTTGGGGAAATTGTAAAGTATGATAGTTTAAGCTAAAAAAGAAACGAGTACAAATAGATAATAATTATCGAGTCACCGGCGGTTCTAAGGTTTTCTGTTCATAAGCGCTATTACTCGTGTGTGTTTTGCAAAAATTAGGGATACGGAGTCTCGAGCTACGCGCCCGCCAGAATAGATTTAGGTGGTCTGCTGCTCGGAGCTGTTATCGGTATAGGAACCATTCTGGTCATTCCGAAGCTGCTCTACGTCCTCTCCGGCTCGTACGGAGCTTACGCCAGAAGTAAGTACATCTACCAAGCTGACTAAAAAAAAAAGAAAGAAACTGCCAAGGCTTCGAAAAATCTAATAACTCGGTAAAAAACGTCACGAATCAGGCGACGAAGGGGGCATCGCTCAGGTGATGACCAAGCTGGACGACGCGCTCGCGCGCAACGGCATCGACACGACGACCTGCATGCAGCGAGTCGCCTGCTCCTACGCCAAGCAGGCGGCGGAGGCGGTCCGAGGCGCCTCCTCGAACGAGCTGCCCAGCGACGTCTCGAGCGTCGACAAGCTCGTCGACGCGTTCGCCTCGAATCAGATGATGCGGACGGCGCTCCGGGGCACGGCGGTCCAGGAGGCGATGGAGGCGGGCAGGAGCGGCCAGAACTGCGCCAGGCTCTACCAGCAGTGCGGCTTCTCCGCCGAGCGGGTGCTCTCCCTGCTGACCAAAGTCGCGGCCAGCACCGCCGGGAGCGCCAAGACCGCCGGCGGCGCGTGATTCTTCTCGGGCGTTTATCATATGAGCTTTTTGCGCTGGGAGAATTTTCCGTGGGTTTGCGGAGCTGAGCGTGATTAGAGCTTGGGTTTGTCTGAGATTTCATGTAATATGCGATGTTCTTGTACTGTAATGTTATTTAGAAGCGTTTAATTTATTGCGGGTCGAGTTGATTTGTCAATGATAGGCACAGATAGTCTCTTGAGTATACCAAAGTAACAGATTGCGAGAATAAATTCTGCAGAATTTAGTGTCTTGTTAATAAAAAGTCTCGAGTAATTTTTAATTGTAATGTTGTACTTGTATGATTATTCATTGGCCGTTGTCGTCAATCATGATTTTCAATGACTGTAGTCGCATTTAGATCAGATCTGAATTAGCTATAACAATGAAATCGACTTACGAAACTAATTTGATAAGAAAATTCTCTCAGTGTATGTAATTATGGCTAAAAGTTTATCTAAACGTTATTCAATCTTATATTATTCATTTATTTGATTTGATTATAATTATTAGTTTTATGTACAGTTAAAGAGACCTGCTAAGAAATAATAAACTCAAATTCAATACCTGCCATTTATCGTGGGTGCTGCCATGAAGACGCGCAAAACTGCTACTTTACAACTGTAAACTCTGATTATTTATTTATGTATACGAAAATAATAAAAGTACATCTTTTATTTGTGTGAAAAAGTAGTGTATTTTGACTCATTTATTAGAAATATTTACATAAATCATATGTGTCAATCAACACATTATTGCAACCCATAAACTTACTAAAAACTTTGTATAACTTTTAAAATCTTTGTAGTCTATATTTTCGTAATTTATACAAATATAAATTTTCGTAGCCGTTTGTTATTTATTAAAAATATGCTTCGAAAGTAAAAGTCTTTTCTATGGTAAATGCACTTTTTCTTCCGATATTCCTTTACAATAATACAACTTCAAAATGTAATAAAAATCTGAACAAATGAATTTAAAATAATCTCATTAATTGCTACGCATACATTTAAAATTAAATTTCTACATTCTACAAATGAGAATACTTATTTTTAGGAAAATAGTATCTCAGAAAGAACACTGAGTGAGAAAAAGACTCAAATGAGATTACATATATTATTATTGTGCCACCAGCTTTTGTTCGATTCAAATGTTTAACTAGTAAAATTTATCAGTTTCTCTTTAGGCGTATTTTAATCATTTTTTAAGGTATATACAAGTATCTACTGGTATAAACATGTTTTTCGTATCTACTTATTTAAAAAAATTATAAAAAACAAGTAATAAATTAAAAAGAAATAAAATAAAATATTAATCAAATATTAATACTTTGAAATACTTTGTTTTTTTGAAACTGAACGAAATTTTACTAACTGACATTTAAATTGGTACAAATGAGAATTACCCAATATTATAATACTTCTACTCAAATAAATTGATATTAGTGGTGAAAATTCTTTATTTCAGTTTACATTATTGAAAATGTAATCTCTGTCCTAATACTGTCGTAAGGCACGCATAATACTTAATTAAATGAAGTTCAATTTTTATTAGTATTACTACTTGTATTAATTGTTAAGATAATTTTGTGGCTCAAGGGCTAAAGGATTTATATTTCTTTATTGTAATTTCTGTCCAATAAAAATTAGAACTACCTAATACGCTTTTTCAACTGAAATAAAGCACTTTCTAACGTATTTTGAAAATTGTCTCGAGCGTTTTCATCGTATAGGAGGACAATAAAAAACAATTGACTTTATTCTTATTCCTGAAACAATCTACCAACAAGTTTATGCCTAGAATCAATAATTTTTCAAAATTCCCCTCTACAAACAGCCTCGTCTTCTCCGTGACGCTAAGAAGCGAAAAAATTCGTTGCGAGATAGACCCTTATCACAACTCGGTCGTTTAAATTCTCTTCTATTTGAGTAACGTATACGATAGATATACGAAGGAGCTTTCATCAATACTTATCGGATGCAACCCACGTCCTCGGACTTGGTCAACAGTAAATAGATTTATGACGGTAGATAACAATTAGGTAGGACAGAAATGCGCGGGCTCGACACCGACTGTCATTGCATGTACTCGCGCCTCGGCAGGAGCAGAACGACCCCGACCGCGACGCAGATGTGCCAGAGGCTGTGCACGACGTAGTAGTTGCTGCGCGTCTGCAGAAACGCGTAGCAGACGAGGCCGACGAACACGACGACGAGGCCGATCGGCAGGTAGATTAGTCTGTAGACCCGAGCTGGATACTGGAATGTACCTGAAACATTGGCAGAATATGCGTCAGTATACCGACGCGAGCAGAGCTCCCGGGATAAAGACCTTTTTGTCTGCACTTGTAGGCCCAGGCGGCGATGACGAGACTGACGCCGGAAACGGCAGGCAGCAGGAACACCCAAAGGGCGGTGCGGTCCATTTCGGCGCCGACGGCTAGAATGACGACCCCCAGCATCTGGCAGAAGGAGGTGGCGCGCGGACTCATGGAAGCCATCGCTACCAACGTCACCCAGATGGACAGCAGCGCGTTGTAAAAGTCGCAGAACTGCAGAACGTTCAGCTTCATCAGGCAGAAGCTGTGACCCTGCAAATCGCAAAATACCATTCGCTTCGTTCTACAAAGCAGACTCCGAGCTCGACGCCAGCCAACTCACGTCGTCGCCGGCCTCGCAGGCGTGATAGAACGTCGAGAAGAACATGACCGCCGCGTAGACGATGGCCTCCGTGTAGTAGAACCTCTTGATCGCGATGTAAATCGCCCCGGCGAAGGCCAGATTGCTGAGCGTGAGCACGAGCAGCCTCAGCAGCACGTCCGCCTTGCTCAGGACGTACAGGTCGTCGACGCAGTCGAAGCCCCGGTAGCCGCCGGTGCAGTGGCACGCGGAGAAGACGAAGCCGCCGCTCATGTAGGACAGGCAGCGTCCGTGCGCGTTGCAGCCGCCCTCGATGCACGGCGAGGAGGCGACGCTGCTCTCGACCCTCGCCTCGCACTCCCTCGAGCAGTCGCAGTCGTCGCAGTCGGTCGCGTTGCGCGCGCACGGCTCGAAGCACTCGCAGCTCGGCTCGAGGCAGTACGCCCGCACCGAGAGGTGCCAGAGTCCGGGCTCGGGGAACGGCACGTGGACGAAGGCGGGACTGCTGCGGTTCGCGACGAACACGTCCGCCGGCCGGGGGGGCGAGCCGTCCTGCGCGCAGCTGCCCGCTGCTGTCACCGCCGAGTGGAAACCTGACGGGGAACGGCAGATTTTTTACTTTACTCGGGTGTGCTTTGAGAATGCGGGGAGTCGGGAAATCGAACGAATATAGCTCTACCCTGCGAAAGACATCCTACGATGACCATTCTCTCCTTTTTATCGTCCGTCTTCTTGACGTAGTCCGCATCCTCGTCATCCTGAGCGATCCTCAGGCCCACCGACAGGGTGCCGCCGGTGTCGTAAGCCCCTGCGACCTTAAACCTGAGCACGCTCAGGCTGCCGACGGTGAGGTTCATCGGCGTCGGCTGGCTCGCGTTCGCCGGCAGGTTCTCGTAATCGAAGAGGAAGAAGTCCGGCAGCGTCTTCCTGGTGAGCTTGACCTCGGTGAGGTTGGCCGCGCCCGGCTCGTTCTCCATGGATATGGAGACGTTGCTGGCGACTCCGGCCTCCAGGCGGAGGATGACGTAGTGCACGGACTGGTCGTCGTAGGGCCGGAACTCGACGACGCTCTCGGTCTCGTTGATGACCTTGCCGAGCATGTGGTCGCCCGCGGTGACGTGGAGCGCGATCGAGCAGTCCTCGCCGCAGCTCGATCGCACCACGAGGCTGGACTCGTCGGTGTTGCGCGGCGCTCGGAACTGCATCACCGCCGAGTCGGACTGCCGGGTCAGCTCCGCGGTGTACTCGTTGTTGGTGCTCGAGCCTAATGGGTAGACGAGATCGGCGGATTCCACGGAAAGCTCCGCGTCTAGTACGGTGTCGCAGCTTGGTCCGATTCCTGATGCGAGTAGACAGGGTTTTAACGAGTATTTTTAATTCAACTTAGTAGATAATCAAAACGCACACTGACAAAAATAATGTTGCTAAAGTTTTCTATAAATTCTTGTAATTCGAAGACAGACTTGTATATGAAGAAAAGTGCCGTAAAACATAGTAAAATTTTAATTTATGCATATTTTTATATTCAAGTCTGTCCTCCAATTTCAAGAATTTATAGTAAACTTTACTACATTATTTTTCTCAGTGCCGTCTTTAAAATTAAATTATATTGAGTACTTTAAATATTTGATGAAATTCAAAATTATTCAGTAAGTAATTATCTTATTTTTTTTTTTTTCGAAAAGGCACTAGAACCATTTGTAATTTATCAATGGATAGGTATCCTGTATAAGGTTATAAGTAAAGACGGTCGATAATAAGTGAATCAATTATCGGTTCAATTGACATGCTAAAATCTATAATCTGCTTTATACAAGAAGCCACTTCGCGTGATTTGAATGACCTCAGTAATTTATTCACAACCGGGATTGATCGTCAGAAAAGCACCGCGTCGATAAACCAGCAGCTCGTTAAACCACAAAAACACCCCGAGCACATGATTAACCGATCCGCAAAACGGCATAACGCAATTAGCGAAAGTTAAGACGATTACCCTGCTGCTTGATCTTGCCGCTGTTGGGGTCGAACCAGGAGCGGTAGGCGATGACGTACCAGTCCCCTGGCGGCGGCGCGACGATGTTAACGATGTGCTCGTCCCCATTGCTTACTGCCGACACGGTGTAGTGCCGCCGTCTGCTCTCCAGCAATTTAGCCTCTATTCTGGATCCATCCGGTCGGACGAGCGGCAGGCTGCCCGACTTGACGTGGATCGTCACCTCGCGCGAATCGCAGTCGCCGAGCCCGCCGGTCTTCTCCTCCTTTACTGTAAATCTGCAGATTCTCGGCGTTAATGGCTGCTTTCTTTTCCAGGGGAGGGGGGGGGGGTTTGATAATTTTTTCGAATTTATCAAAAGGATTGCCGGTAGATTTTCTTTGTTAGCAATTCGACTTATTAAAAGTGATTAATAAATTATCAATTGAATGCAGTTACTAGAAAACTTTTTTTTTTCAATTTATTTATTCGACCATTGAATTTTGATGTTTTGAGAAGGGTGAGAAATGATTAAATAAGTAGATTATAGATAATAAATAATGAAGAGCCTTTATTAATATCTCTGGGACAAATAGCACGGTTGGTATTTTTACAGTTCGGTGGTAGCTGGTACACTAACTGGACTATCGAAATTACAGATAAAACCTCTGTGTACAAACATACTATTATACATTGTAGCTACAGACAGTCTTTTCCTTGCACTTATATAAATATAAATAAATAATTAATAGTTAAAATTACAACAAATTCACATGAATTTCAATGAGATTGGAATTAAATAAATAATTGATATTTGCTATTATTAAAATCTATATACATATTACGTCATACTTGTCAACGCAGCAATAATTTTCCAATAAAAATAATACTAGAGCGACGTCAGTTATCTTTAGTTGGAAGAGCGTCAAACACTAAACGCCAAAGTAAACCCCAAGATACGCAGTTACATGACTTTCCGTTAATCCAAAAATAAACCTTCCGACTAAATTTACAACTAAAAACGCACTAAAATGTTTAAAAAGCAATGAATCAACAGCTCAGCGATTATTCCAAGATTGGTCAAACAGTATACTTAAACCCAATCACGCGTTCAAGTATAACGACCTTAAGCCCGACAATGCCGCGGCAACCCGCCGATTACGCAACGATCGTCGTCCGAAGCCGCTTATCCAGCTTATCTCCCGGGAACGCTTTCGATTTTATCATCGATCAATATTTAAAAAAAGCACTCACTTGAATCCGACGGATACGACGTTTTCCGGCACGTCAAAGTGGACGATGGAGACGTGCCGGTAAGCGAAGAAGTCGACGAGGATGTTGCCGGGCTGGTAGGCGATCTTCTCGGGCCAGGCCGCCTGGCCCCCGACGAGGCCCCAGAGCAACAGCAGCACTACCTCCGGCTGCATGGCGATTCTCCGCGGACAGAGCGCCGCATAACAGCCACCTGCGAGCTGAGCTTCCGAGTCTCGAGCGCCGCTTCTGCAAACGGAGTCGCCGCGCCGGTTAGGATTCGTTAGCCGGAACGATTATCGGACGGGCGATTTGCACTGCGTCCGAGTGGGTTATTGGGTGGAGAAAACGCCGCGGAGCGAGGGCCGTTAATTGAAATTGCGCCTCTTTCTTTTTTTTCTTCGAGGGGAGAGGTTAGTTTAGATTTACTTCAATTAGAGTAAGTCTGTAAGTTTCGGAATGATTCACGCGCACTGAGTGAAAGATTTAATAAGCAATTGTACTAACTTTACGTAAGTTTCGAAAAGAATTACAAATTTTCCTAGCTTTCGTAAAAGGGAGCAAGCCTGTCGGAAATCTCTCCTATCAAGAAGTTGGTTGGGGTCGGCGATAATGTCTCCTCGAACCAGCAGGCCCAAAAAAGCGACGACAGATAAGGCGTCGAGCCCTGCGACGTTACGCTGAGTCCGGCTCGGTACTCTTTGCCGGCAGCACAATCAACGCGCGTCCAGCTGACGCGCCGCCGCCGGACGCCCCGTCAACTGTACACGTGCGCGCATTAATTATTTCGCACCCCGGAGCCGCGAACTTCCAACTTTCAATCGAATTTTCTAGAGCCTGCTCGTTAAAAGGGTCGCGCGCGATTTTTAGCGCTGCTTTTGTCGCCGCCGCGGTGTGACATTTATCGAGCGGTCCGCTTAAATTTAGAGGCTTTCGTGTTACGCCGGGCTGCGATTTCGGCTATAGAGTGACTTTCGATTTTTATAATGGATTTCAAATAGAAAGTCGAGGCTTGGATTTAGATCTAAAAGCGCTACTTTACAGAAGGGTAGGATGTGAGCTAGTTTTGCTGCACTATTGAAAATTTAATTACAAGAGATTCTTATTATATAAGCACGTTTCAAATTTTAAGAGACTAAAAGCTTCATGCAAATTTAACGAGGAGTATCCGCAAAGTTTTAATGATGAAAGAGATTTTGCGTGGGCAGCTTTTGTAATTAAGGTATTCATAATAATTTAAATGAAACGAATGGCATACTATAGATAGAACTCGAGCGTTTATACCGAGGAAAAAATACCACAGCATGCAAAATTAATATCGACGTTTTGAATTTTTCAAGAGCTATATAGAAATATTATTTTTAAGCAAATCAATAACTTAACTTACATCACCAATTAGCATAAACTATTATCCATGCAGCGAAGATCGATAAAAAAAAAGAAAAAAAAAAGAGACACATACCCCAGGACTAAGAAAGCCTGCTACTTTCGCGGCAAGAAAAGCACGCCATCCTGACATAAAAAGCCCAAAGCACAACAGAGACGCATCGCACTGTATACTTATCGTATACCCTCATGAAAATTCAGTCCATCGCAATTAACATATACGC
>JAWWEM010000044.1:6220273-6235279 GCA_035582935.1 Ormyrus thymus | reverse complement strand
GCTATATAACTGCTCTCTATATATTCTCGATTCCATAGCCGACGTGAACGTATACACGTACACACTCGAGTTACGATGCGTTAGATAAATAAGAAGCGATCTTTTGCGATCGTCAAGATATTCAGAGTTCGCTAGTAAGCAATTTTCACTCACTGGATAAGCAGGAAGGAGAATCACTCTCTGTTCGCACGGCAGCACGTTATCATGAAGAAAATCGTGATTTTTGGCGCCACGGGCAATACCGGCTTGTGCTCCCTGGAGCACGCGGTGAAAGCAGGTTCTTTTGTTTAACAATTATTATTATTATAAGCTTTTTCACTTTTCTGACTCTCCATTGTTCCATAGATTTGCATAGACGAGACGAGTGCTAAGTCACGCGTTTTGTATTAAAGAGGATGGTTAAAAAGTGCCTATCGATACTAGAAATGCTAATCGCAATGAATTGCAAAAAAATAGATTTCTACCTTTAAATTATTGTGCTCTTATAATGATCTTTTTCAATTCAGTGAATTAATGAGAATATTTACTAATTAAATACTAAAAATACTAGTAATTACATAGTTACATGTGATATTTTCAGCGACCGTTTTATTTTAATTTTGTAGTCATCTTTAAGCTCTTGAAATGAATTATAAATTATATATAGGTTATGCTAGATGCGGTATAGTGATTTTACAAATTAGTTTCGGCAGATTCCGAAGTTTATTAAATTATTAAGTTTTAATTGCATAAATCAATTATGAAATAAAATATCAGTTGTAAAACGTTTTGATGAACGCTTGTAGTGTAAACTATGTTTGAAATGTAATTAAATAATTTACAGTAACTTTTGAATTTGGAATTCTCAAAAATAAAGTAGGTTTTGTTTTGACTCGCTTATTAATTTTTAAAATGAGAACTAGATATTTTACTACATTTTTTAACAAATTTTAACCGTTTTTTTGCGTTTGAATTGTATTTTTTTTATCCAAAATAGATCATTTTTGCAAAATAAATTTCGAGTTAAGATCAATAATAATAATCAAGGGGCGCGATAGCGCCGCAGGAATAATAAAGTCATTAAAATTGTGAAAAATTTTAAGAATAAAAATATAAATTTTTAGTTGATCAAAAAATAAAAACATAAGTTAATAAAAATGATACTAAAAGTAACAATGTTTGATTATGAAATAATTATTCGGTTATTATTTTGTAAAAAAATAAATAAGATACAGATGATTGATTATTATGTGACATCAATGTCAATGAGTGTCGAATTCTCGTGATAAGTATTTATTTTTAATTAATAATAATAATAATAAAAGATAAAATGAATTAAAAATTATTTATAATTAAGTCATTTAAAGGGATGTCGGACTAAAAATTGACGGTCAAAGCACAATGTGTATTTTTCGCGATTAAAACAATTTTAAGGCACTTTCGACCACGGAATGCTATAGATTAGCGAGGTAGTGGTCATCATATGAAAAGGAAAAATAACAATAATTTATGAAAAACAAAAATTCAAGCTAAAATACGTTGTGAAATACGACGCGAGGCGGGTGACGAAGTTTGACGAAACATAAACATAAGCCGAATGGGCCGTGCTGTAAAGTTACACGTATTGTGACGAACCTGTTCGAGATCCCCTTAAGATAATTAGAAACGATTGAATCTCATTTGTATTGTCTTCGTATATCGCTTATAATTCTCTCGGAAATTATGAATGACAGGCAGTTTTACGTTTTAATAAAAACCTTTTTTTAAGCTTACTCTTTGTACAGAAAATTGAAAATTATAATAAACTGATATCTTTCAATATCTTTTTATTTTTTATTTACATGATTTTTAAGGCTGCAACACTAGAGTATTTGTCAGAGATGAGAAGAAAGTTCCTGAGGAATCAAGGGATAAAGTTGAGATTGTTGTTGGAGATGTAACAAATGCTGAGGAAGTTTCACATGCTGTATCTGGCACAGATGGAGTCGTGGTTGTACTTGGCACCAGGAATGATTTAAGTATGTATTTTTATTGAATTATAAATAAGATTATAAATAAGAAAGATTAAAGTATGAAATTTATGTGCTGTCTTCTTTGTAGAGCCAACAACTGTTCTATCTGAGGGCATGCAACATATTGTTGATGCAATGAAAAAACATAATGTAGAGGTGGTTTCAGTATGCCTGTCAGGTATAAACATTTTTTAAATATTTTTTCAGTTTTATCACAGAGTAGTAATTAAATTCAATATTTTTTATATTAACTATTTGTATTTTATTTTTCTATATTTCTCAGCATTTTTATTTTATCAGCCTGAAAAAGTTCCTGCAATATTTAAAGATTTGAATTGTGATCACCAAAGAATGTTTGACATTATTAAGGCAAGTGGTTTAAAATGGGTTGCTGTTTTACCACCACATATTACAGGTAGAATCTTTTGTTGACCAAATAGTATTTTTATTTAAATAAGTAACTAACTTATGAATATTTTAGATTTGCCTGGTTCTGAATATACCATAAAATATGATGAATCACCTGGACGTGCAATATCTAAGTTTGATTTGGGTCAGTTTTTAGTAAAAAGTTTAGACGAACCAGAACATTATCAGAAAGTTTGTGGTATTGCAAATCCTCCTCAGCAGTAAGCTAACACTCACAAATCCCACAATCAGTCCACGTATGAAAGAAAGCCGGACTTATCCCCAAATTCCTCCTTCCAATTGGAGTCGTTTTAAAGCTTTCCTCTAAATAAGAGATACAAAATAATTACTTAGTCTTCTTCGTTGGTATAAAACGTTAATAAATTTTAAGTAATAAGTATAGAGTAATTATACTCTTAATGCTGGAATAAAACATAATATTGGATGATACATTATGTATATATACATATATAGATATATATGTATATATATGTGTGTGTGTGTGAATATCTATAATAGATAGTCTTAAAAATCTCTTTAAAATATATAAGTACAAAATAACCTTACTACTAACATACAGTACTTTACTCTAAGGCACTTCGGAAAAATATAAATTAGTAATAAGACGATACTAATCTACTCTGAAGGAGTCTCTGCTTGTTTTAATACACTACTCAGTGCTTGAATAGACTTCCCATAATTGGACACAAACTCACTTGGACTAGTTAAATTATTCATAGCGATTTCAGTTGAAAAGCTTTCATTGATCGCCATGCATAGCACCAAAATAGCAAACAAATTGTAGAACCTACCCATCTCGAATAGTTTGAAACGGTCCTTATTGAGTACTTTACTCAGTAGTAACTCTCTAAACCTAATAGCCATATCCATTGGAATTGTTCGACTAAACTCTTTATCTCTAAAGTCATGTTGAATGGTAATGAGTCAACTAAATGACAGACTTAAAGCATTTTCACCATATCCTTATGAATTATACTACATTTGATGGTTACTAACATACTCATAGCTAGATCAATTAAATAACGCGCGTTAACTTCTTCATACTTAACTTCAAGTTAAGCACATCTCCACTGTTATTAATTAATAAAACTTTCTTCTTTGGAGTTTTCAGAGCTGAGTCAGTTACACTCAAATTCTCAATGTCATAAGTACTTTCATTTAGATCATATCCAAATCCTTCAAATGCAACTTTTTGGGTTCTAGCTTTCTTAGGCGATATAAAATATTTGAATCCAAATTGTAGTCGAACTGATATCCACTTATTGTACTCTACTCGTCTACAGAAACTACGATTATCGAATGATTCGCCAATTACCACACTCGAAATCTTCTCTCTCTCTATCTTTTCAAATTCAAATAATGTACTTTCACGTAAGCCGATGTGTAATAATAAGCAGTGCCGCGTATGGGTCATCGTAATAGGTAGCAATCGCTGTAATGTCAACTCGCTTACAAGTAAAGCGTCCAGCATAATTGATCGAAATGCATGTCTGTTCAAAGTGCTGTATACTGATAAGACCAATATAAACTTAGTTAACTCAGCTCGCCTTAACTGAATAAATCTGCGCATATCTAATCTTAGATCTCCATCTTCAAGGTGTTGGACAATATAGGTCACGGTTTTTAAAATACTTTCACATACACTTGTTAATTTTTGGACAATGGATAAATTTTCTTCATCTGATAGTTGAAAAACCTCAATGCATACGTCCGTGACTTTACCATCTTTATTTATCTCCTCACCAATTACCAATTCCCATGAAGGCATTATTTGCTTAATAGACTTAGACGGCTTATTTCCTTTAAAATTAAGTACAAGAATAATTCTTCTATCATACGATTCGTTCTCATAATTAAAGCGCTTGGTAAATACTTTTAACCACTGGTCAAATTCAACAATTGGATGAAAATTATAATTTGAATTCTTAAATTTGCCATCCTTAGTGTACTCAACTCAACTTCCACTCAACGGTTGTAAATTAGCGTGTTTAAAAGTATAGTCAGTCTTTACGCTTCGGTCCTTTAAATTGAAAGGGTTTTGAGTCGTCATTTTTAAATTTGTTAAGTAGTTCAGTGTGGAAGTTTTTGGGGGGTTCTTATCTCCATTCATACAGTGTGATTGCTCGCCAAAGGGATTTTTATTTTGAGTAAGTAAGAGTATTATTAAAATAGAAAAAGAATTGTGTCACACACAGTGCCTATCTGCTTTAAAATTGTGCAGTTTTTACAAATAATTTATTTAGGATTGTACAAAATGTTAGTGAAAAATAAAATTTTTTAAAAATAAGAATTTTTTATTGAAAAATACATGCTTTGGCCATGTTAAATTGTATCTAATTTTAATGATTTTTATCTCTTAAAAAATATTCTTAAATTTATTATTTACAATAAATAATATTTGTTATAGTAAAATAGTCAAAAAGATTCTAATTTTTTTTTCATAAAAGTACGTTCAGGTATTGTAAGATATAGTGAGTAAGGTATTTTGAGATCAGTTGGCATTGGTGGTGGTGGAGGACCTGCTGATATTATTTGTGTTGGTTCTAATTTTGTAAGATTTTCATTAATTGATTCAGCATCACTTCCAAAACATGCATAATCTTGAATGGGTTCACTTATAACATATCCATTTTTCAAATAAAATCCTTCTTGACCTTTAGTCATGAGATAAATGGTCCTGATACCATGTTTGAATACATAATCTTCGGTGCCACGAAGTAGCATTGACCCAAGTCCTTGAGATCGGTAGGCATGGTCAATTATAACTGAAATAGTGTGTGATTTTTAATTACAAATTTTGCACTACTTATTTATATATTTGCAAGATACATATAATATTTAAAAAAGAGTGCTTACATGATTCTATAACAACACTGTCTGTGGTTGTGTTTATTCTTGATATTTTACAGTGACCAAGAACTTGATTTTTACCAAGTAATAAAAGGCATGTGGGGAATTTATCACAGGAAACAGTCAGACTCCTTAATCTGTAAACAGAAAAAGAATATTTGATAACAAAATTCTTTTTTATTTTACTTTTTACCGTTATGTTTAAAAAGAAATTAACAAAATAAGAAGCTAAGCTTATGGAAAAAGTGCAAATATGCATTAAGTACATCACTATGAGAAAAGTAATAACTCTTCTAACATACCGTGCTGTTTTACTCCGCTTCCATTCAGAGTTTAGAAGATTGCAGCATTGATTTATTAAATCAGGTCTCTGATGAAGTGGAACTAAATCATAGCGGGAATCTTTCATAATATTTCTGAAAAGCAGGTACCAAAACACAATCAAATCTAACAAATGCATTCAAATCACATTAAACCCTAGAAGTACACATTTTCTAAATTGAATATGGGAATGTTAGTTAGAGTGAACAGTCTTTAAATTTTAGTTTTTAAAACTATTTTTTATTAATCACCAAAGAGGAAGTTTCAAAAAAACATTCTATGTTAAAACAAAGGGGAACATTTTTGAAGTATTTAAAGTACTGTGTACTTCTAGTGTTAATATCTAATCATTCCTAGGAATTAATTAAACTTTTGCAGGTAAAAAATAAAAACATATTTCTAAACAAACACACGACATAGAAAACTTACAAGGGCCTACATGGTAGAGTTTTTCTATTTATGTGAAAAAGAGCTACTTGACTTTCAAGCCATTTCACATAAGATGAAAAGCTCTGGCGTTTTGACATTTGGAACTGTCAGAGCCTGCAAAGAGCTACTTCAAATCATAGCTTAGCTTTGTTTTGTATCCTGGGAGGCACCCGGACTACGAATGACTCTGTGCGTAGCTCCTCTCTCTGACTACTACCTCACCGGTATATATTATTATAAAAGTGTCACACATATTCAGCTTTATCATCTTCATATTGACAGGCTATTTAAATCGCGCATACTCGTAGCGCCAACGTCGGCACGCAGACGCACGTGTGAGAAAGTTAGCAGGAACTTATAGCCTTGCTGCTACAGCTGCAGGGAGAGAGAAGCTGCCGGCTATTTTTAGGAAACGTCAAGAGTGTGTGCGTGAATCGTTTCCACGCAGACGACGATGGCATGCTTCCCTTGAATTACATTGACTCTTGCCTTGAACGGACACTTGACATTATCCTCCTTTTTCTTTTCTTTTTGCTTCGGTCCCTTCGTATACATTAGCTTGTATGCAGACGTCAACACAACTCGCGCGGAACGTCATATCGCACCGCGATGTTCAAACTGAACACCTTATTTATAAGCGGCTCAAAGCTGTAATTTTATTAATAGCGTCTCTACCAATAAATCAGTTATTCTATTCATAAGGAACTACCTAGTGCTACCTGCATTATGGTGACAAATGTGTCAATTTTTTCTCGCAACTCTTTGAAATGTTTAAAAAAAATTATTGATTAGAAATGCTGAATTCAACTGAAAAATTATTAATGAAATACAAGCAGTTTATTACCTTGCTGCCTTAAAAGGTACCGAGTAACCAAAAATAAATTGACGTCTAAGTAAAGACTAATGAAATTATTTCTGGAATTCTGGAGCAGACAACTGGCACAGTGGTTGTCAACTTTTTGTTTATTTTTTGTTTTAATAAAAAAAAAAGTAAAGTGAAATTACTATGCTTTCTTGAGCCTCATCTGTAATAAGATACCGACTCGTCGCGGCTTTCGCGTGTATCTGGAAACTCCGTCAAGAATATTATGCTGAAATATAATGTTTCGTCTACGTCTACCGTCGTTTTTACATTTATTGAGCACAAGGTGGCGCTGCCTCACCTTTGTTTACTCGTTGGTACTACTGTTGCGTGGGAGTCTGATGTGATACTCTGAAGTCTGAAAGTCTAATGTTCTGACGGCTGGTGGTAAACAGAAAGCCTAGTTTTGACATCTAAACTATTTTTTTTTCGTTAAAAAAATCAGTTTATCAAATTCATTGCCAAAATGATGGCTCCTGGTCGTCTAGCCATACCAGGTAAGTAGAAATACGAACTTGCTCTATTCTTGTATTTATAGGTGCTTTATATAACCTATACTTTTTAAAATTTAATTTATAAATACAATGTTTAACAGGTTTTTAATTTTATAAACTATTTAAATTATAATTATAATTTCTAAAATTTTAAGTCTTATATAAATTTTATTAGTAATTATTTAAGAACTTTAATAAAAATATAAACTGTATGATTACTTTTTGTTTAGAAAATCCTTTGGGACTTTCTTGGCATGACAGTGCTTGGATTCCAATGCTTAATCCAAGCAACATAATGGATTATTTTTCTGAGAGATCAAATCCATTTTATGATAGAACGTGCAATAATGAAGTTGTAAAAATGCAGCGGTTAAATCCTGATCAACTTACGTAATTATTGATTCCTGATTAAGTATTTTTTGAGATTGAATTTTTATGAAAAAATAATTTACATTTTTTTGCAGAAATATGACTGGATTAGAGTATATACTTTTACATGTGCAAGAGCCTATTTTATATGTTATAAGAAAACAACACCGACACAGTCCAACTCAAGCAACACCTTTAGCTGATTATTACATTATTGCTGGAGTTGTGTATCAAGCACCTGATTTAGCATCAGTAGTAAATTCTAGGCTGGTAGGTATAATATGGATGATTTATAAACTTTCTTAAGAATTTAGTTGAACTGCTGTTATTTTTTATTTTTAGTTATCTGCAGTCTATCACATACAATCTGCTTTTGAAGAAGCTAGTTCATGCTCTCGATATCATCCTAGCAAGGGTTATTCATGGGATTTTAAAAATGGCAAGACAGCAGCAGCTAAAAAAGAAACACCTGTCAGAGAAGAACCTAGCACTTTATTTCAAAGGCAAAGAGTGGACATGTTATTAGGAGAATTGACAAGAAAATTCCCTTTACCAGTTCCTAAACCAATCCAACCAGTGACTGAACCTTGTAAGTAATTAATTTTCCCTATTTTGAATTTATTGATTTTTACAAAGAAATTAAATTTCTCTATCTTTTACAGCTGTACAAGTTAAACAAGAACCTCAAACAGATAAGAAGGATATGAAACCACCTCCAGAAAAGAAACCAAGACTAAATTAATATTATAAACAATTTTTATTTAAATATGTGATATTTAAATCTGTGTTCAAATGAAATTTTTGAATGTGAAATGAATGAAGTGAAAGGACAATGTATTATAAATAAATGAATGTTTTTAAAAACTTAAATAAATTTCTTACCTGAACAGGATTTTAAACTACTTTTTCCTTATTTTGGTATATATACAATCTGGATTATCACAGTTACTAATAATATTTCTAAATTTTTTTTTCGGAGGCGTTATAATACTGCGAAATTTATCATAAGATTTTAATATTTCGACACAAGGACCAGGTTTTCGACCGTACCTAGATGCAGGTATTTCAGCTAAACTTACGGCAGAAGTAGAAAAGTTTTTAGCGTAACGAACAAATTTTAAAGTATTGAACATTTTTTTCTGTTTATATAAAAAAACTTTGAATTTTTTTTTAGTTTTTTACTGAAATAAGTTTGTCATCTGAAGATTTCTGATAATAAGACTTAAGACACTTCACTTGTTATCTGACACTTTAATAGTTTATGTGCATCAACCTAAAAATAAAAATTATCCAAAAAATGTTTACAAATTTAAGAAATAGAAAATACTATGATACCCCGAGTATGTGAGTGTAACGATGAGGAACCCCCGAAAATTGATTCATTTGACGCTTCATTTAGCACCAATTTATCACTCAGCGACCGCGATGAATTCGTTAAAGAACTTCAACAGCACAAGTACAAAGTAGTGAAATTAGCACGTGAGCAAATAGTGAAATCAAGATGCAGACAAGTAAATAAATTTTAGAGGATGTTGAAAAAATCTACTTCGAAATTCTAAATCATTCAGATTTTTTAATTGTATTATTAAATGTAGCACTTCAGATTTTTCGAAATTCAAGAAGCTTTTATCACATCCTTCGCCACTATGAGCCACAATGAGTTTAAAAATATAATAAAATGTTTGCAAAGGTTCTTTCTCTTACAGAAAGCCATCGTTTCAGAGTTTTTGGAATCAAAATGTTATGATGAATTTACGCAGTGTTCCGAGGACGCACAAGATCAACATTCTGTAGAAGAAACATCTCCCAAAGGTTTGCTCGCAAAAAGCTTGAAATTTGTTCCGCAGAATCGATCGACGTACATTTACCTGTTGATCGGTCTGCTGATTCTATTTCTAATGTGGTTCAGTCTCATTTGTGCACTGAGGGCGTTGGTTTGCGAAAAGGGGCGCTGTCTTCCCTTCTTGTATCGCAAGCCTTCGGGACCCAGAGTTTTTTGACACAAGGAACAAATGACTACATAGACGCATCAAATTACTCTAAAGTGTAACTCATTTTGTAAATGAAATTTTTTTAACTCGATGGACGAGTTTTCAAAAAACTACATTTTTTGGTTCGCCAAGTACATGTACCAGAACTTTCTTTTTAAAAAAAATATGGGAACCGAAAAATTTATATGTTAAAGTTTATAAATAATTTTTGATATTATATGTACAAATGTATCATTTTTAAGATTATTACATAATTAGTATTTGTACACATAGATTTTTTAATATTTTTATGAGAAAACTTCTCGAATAATGAAAAACACCGAAATTTTGTATTAAAGCTGTCTCAGTTAACATTTATTCACAAATTTTTACGCTTTATACATTTTTTCTTTACAAAAAATTGGTTTTTCACACTTTATAATAAAATGTCACAATACATCAGAAGTATCTTTTCCAGAGTCCTATAAAATTCGGATGATGCAGGAGCTTTGACGGGCGCGAGTAATTTTAAACGAAAATAATTTCAAATAAAGAATTATTATCCGTATTAGAATTTTTAATAAACATATATCCTTTATAAAATAAAAATTTTAAGGCAATCTACAGATAAGGTTTAATTAACTTTTAGAAATTTAAAGTAGTCAATAAAAATGAAATATTGTTAAAATATTCTGGAACAGAGATTTTATTTCCTGTTTTAGGAACTCATTCCTAAACAACGTTAGGAACTTTTTAATTTATTTAAGAAAAAGAAGTTTTACTAAAATTTATCACATTAGTGTATTGGGACAATTTAATTTTAAGTACTATAAAAATTAGGCAGCTTCTTTAGCTTTAAGGGCAAGGTGCGTTTTATACACATAAGAATCGTACACGTAAACATTGTACACAATTTAACATTGGTGAAATTTATATATAGATATATTGGGCCACGCTAAATTGTGTACAATGTTTACGTGTACGATTCTTATGTGTATAAAACGCACCTTACCGCTTTAAGTAAAATAGATATTTTTTAGTGTAAACGATCGTCAGAATTTTGTATAGATTTAAAAATAATAAATTTAAAAAAAAAATCAAAATTGCAGTAAAAATCAAGTGCATATAATGAGATGAATTCCAATGATGTTTTCAAATTCGTACGCAGAGGTAATTACAAAACTAGCAATGTTATAAATTTTTATAAAAAACTTTCATCCCTTTTGGCGATCAATCGACTGAATTAACGTTCTTCCACGACCCGTCAAAGTTTAAAACGAAAAGCATCGTACAGAAAGAAAAAACAGAACATTTTTATACAATACTGCAATGAAATACACTGATAAATTCCCACGTTGAGAATTCATTATATATAGTATATGTCTTCTTTACGCTTAGCTTTCTACAAGTCCAAGGAATATTGCTTGATGCTTCGAGGAAAGGATGAATAAAAATCAAAGTTCGTTTTTCTCTTAAGACTTGACACAAAATATATTAAACTCGGAATAATACACCTTGTGCGGCGCAAAGTTCGTCGTCGTGAGACGCGACTCCCTCGGCGCGTCGTCGTTATACATTCTTTTTTTCCTCTTCTTTTTTTGTAAATTCACTTTCGTTTTTATTCGTATTCATTCGCTTTGTAATAAATATCGTGTGCGCGGGGCGAGAGCCGCTTGGAAAAAATCGCAGCTCGTCGCTTTCGCCCGCGAGTTTAACAGTCCTACTCTCCTCTCCTCGGATGTACGCGTTTATTGTTTCTGTGTGTATGCATGAGTGTGCGTGTGAGTGTGTGAAGTACATATGCACCGAGTCGCGCGGGCTGCTCCTTTTCAAGGATCGCCCGGCATTCTTTTTCGCTACTTTGTTTTTCGTCCGCGGTACAGACGGACTTGGCTGTGCGATAATGACTCCCTGCGGCGCAGGTTCGCGACTTGATATGTGTCTCCTCCAGACGAGGGGGCAAGGGGGAGGGGGAGATTTTCTCGCTACCCGCGACGTCACTTTCCTAGGCCTTTCCTTGCTCGTCGCCGTCGTGCTCGCGTCTGCCTTTTATACGCAGCTCTCCGGGCCGGGTATCGAGTTGGCGATGATTATTTCTTTCATGAGGTTGCGATCGGCTTTGAAGCTTATTGGCTCCCACGATTTCGCAGAAAACGGATTCAGCTGTGGAACGTCAACATTTTTATCAGTCAGTGATAGTTCGCGGACGAAAATTTCGGATGAAGGAGAGTTTTATTATTGGAATACTTACACTACATCGATTCGTTTGGAGGCCTTGTTTATGTATATCATAAGGAGCAAAAAGTGTATCTGGCCTTACAGGTAAGAAAAGTTGTGGCTCCCGCTTCATTTTCTCTTGGTCTGCTGAAAGAAATATGATTATTAAAACTACTAGAAGCAAGAAAATGCTTTAATGGTAACAATTTTCAATATTTCGTGATAAAATGTTCAATTCTTTAAAAGATGACTAAAATTCTTAATCAGTAATGAAATTAATATTTTTATCCCACCATTTGACTAACGAGATTACACACCTGCAGGTTTAAAACATCTTTAATCGAAATTCAATCAGGTCAACTTATATAAAGCTTCGCGAATTCTTATCTTTGAACCGAACGAATCTTATTCCGCCGAATTCATGAAGAAAAAAAAAAAAAAAAGAAATAGATCAGAAGGTAAAGGTAAGAGAAAGATCGAGTACCTAATAGACGCGTACCTTGGGGCGATTGGATGATGTCGGGCTGATTGTTGATGGCGTAATCGGCGACCTGCTTGAGGGTGTACTCGACGAAGTAGGTGTGATCGCCGTGGGTGACGTCGAGCATCGAGTTGTTGCGCGAGTCCGGGGGCGTGATGATCGGCTGCTTCATGTAGGGCTCGATGTGGACGGGAGAGGTGGTGCCTCGGCGGCGGTACACCATCAGCATCACCGAGATCACCGTGATGCCCAGGGCCATCAGGCAGCCGACCAGCAGCAGGATCAGAGGAACCATGTTCACCGAGCTGTCTGTTGGGGCCGGAGAACAGGTAGTGTTGGAAGATTCGATTTCTGGGTAATTGGCTCGGGGAACTTTATTTTAAGCGGGTAGCGAGGCTGTCTGCTTTTTTGCGTTTCGGGATCTCTTCGTTACTGGACTCGGGGGTTGAATTTGCATTTGAATGAGGTAATTAAGTGGCATTTATGTTCCTTATTTATCTGAATGCTATATTAACGAGTTTTAGCTACTTTATTTAACACGGTTCCTTTGAAGCACAGGATTTTATGTTTCTTTCAAATTAAATCTTTCTTAATTAATTATGGAAAATATAATTTCATTAACCTTTCGAGGACGAGGAATCTCTTCAAGTTGCTTACGAAGCATACATAATTACGAAATATATAATTTTATCAATATAAATATACGTAAACTAAAATATTAAAAAATTTAAAAATTAATCACCTGCACGCGAATCTGGTTCAAAATCCGAAATTAGCTCAGAGCCGAAAATTAGCGCTTAAGCAAGCACTCCCAACAAAGCTCCTTAATCTTTTTAATGAAAACGTTTAAACGGCTCATTTGCGTTCTCGAGCCGCTCTTCAGACGAGAGAGAGAAAGAAGCGCAGGCATCAAGAGAGAGAGAGAGAGCGAGCGAAAGAGTTGGCACAATGGCAGCAGCAGCCTCGAGTGGCCGTGGCGCACATGCAGCGGACCACTTACCCGTGTGCTTCTCCGAGTCGCCGAGCATAATGTCCTCGAGGAGGGACAGCTCGCTGCGGCCCTTGGCGTTCACCGCGTACGTGACCACCGAGAAGAGCGTCGCCGGCTGCAGCTCGGCCACCGGGATGCGGAAGATCGGCAGCTCCGGGGGGACGCTGCTCGTGTTCAGGCGGAGCTTCCCCGTCGACACCTCGTAGGCCTCCAGGCGGAATTCTTGCCTGAAAAATCGAGGGTTCATCGTTGGTGGCTCGGTGACGGTCGGCGAGGGTATTGATTTTTTTTTTTTTTTTTCGTCGAATGACATTTATTTTTCTTCCTTTAACGTTTTCACCTGGAAGAGTATTTACTAGAGGTCGCGACTCTAGACATTTGCCTTCTTAGTGTAGATAGGCGTTTCAATTTTCTTTCATTTCATTTTCTATCTTGAAAAATACAAATGCTAGTATTGGGGTGACATAAAAATGAATTTCTAGCTTTCTGTTAATGTATTGAGTTGGGATTAGATTTCTGCGCGATTCACAAGAATTCCTTTTTCAAATGAGTAATGATTACGAAGGAAAAGTCGTTCTGTAGGAGGCAGCCCATTTATTCTTTGTCATCATTAATTAAAAAATATTAATATAACCTAAACGTAACGTAACAACATAGATGTACGATTTCATCATTATTTAACGATTAAATTGATTGCTTTTACAAATTAGAAGTAAATTGAACTTCACTGAGAAAAAAATTTATTTAAATCAAAGAAAGCTTCAAATTAAATATTTTGTTGATTCAAAGAAAACATTCTTGAATTCAAAGAAACCCCTTTCTACTATAAAGTAATTTTCTTTTTTTAAATAAAAAATTTTTTTTAAAGAAATTTTCTTCCCATTAAAACGGGGTTTCTTTGAATTCAAGAATGTTTTCTTTGAATCAACAAAATATTTAACCAATTGCCCGCAATGAAGCTTTCTTTGATTTAAAGAATTTTTTTTCAGTGTGGAAATTTTAATATTGTCCAATAATAATCGTGCTTTTTTGAAACGTCATTAAGCTCCTCTTAAAAGTGTTCACTTTTATTTTTGAATTTGAAGCAATAAGCAGTAATAAAACAATTCATCTTTCTTTTATTAGGTGATATTGCATTTCAGTGCAATAAATAAAGCCCTATAAAGCCGGTGACTATTAAATATTAGCTACCTTGTCAATTTTAGGGAGCCAATAAAACTTTGCAGCATATAATGCAGGTGTGAAAAGTTGTAAATAGAATAGCGCTCGAGAATCAAAGGAACGATAACATCGAGTAATTCACGGCAAATAACCAATCAGGATTTTATGGAAGCTTTTCGCTTTGTAACAGTGTATTTTTGGAAATTTAATATTCACCTGCAATTTTCGCGCGTAACTTTTTATGCGATTCGATGCTTCGAAACAGATTTTTGTATTTTAATTTATTAAGGATGCTCACCAGTTAAATGAATTTCTACGTTTTCTCTTAAAATTTTGCATACATGTAATTAATGATATCCTTTACACATATGCAGAATTTTAGAAGCCCTAGCAGCACCAAAGTAATGATATTTGCCGCCAAAGTTGGATGTTTTAACATGT